>CP106728.1:24715875-24917445 GCA_025506655.1 Gossypium rotundifolium
TTCAGCATTTGTATTATATAACATCATATGCATTTAAATCTATAGAAAGAGTCTAATTAGTCAAAATTATAACAGAAGTTAGAGAAAAAATGAAGGAAAATCTGGAAGCTGAACATCTTTACGGTACACGTGCTAAATCGAAGAAAATGGATCAAAGATTGGAACAATTCTAAAGAGATATGCAAGACCAGATGCAATAGCAAATGGAAAAACTCCAACAAGAGATGAGGGACCAAATGTTGGAGGCTCAAAGGAACATGATGGCCCAAATGGCCCAGATGATGAGTGGGATGATGGACAAAGGAAAGGGTCTCATGGCTATTACTGGAGAAGAGAGCGAAGGCAATCCCCCGGGTTTCACCCTACCACATGTGCCAGTACACCCTGAAGAGTATCCCTAGAGGCCATCTGTCACAATTAGGCCTCAACAGGGGCAAACTGATACCAGACCACCCATGAATTTTCAAATGGGCTCAGGATCCAACCCAGGAGATAACTCTACTAACCCCGTTATCCCTGATTTAGATATAACAGAGAGGGAAGAGATAAGAGCTGAAGCCTGTAGATGGTTAGAGGAAAAGTTCAAGGCTTTGGAAAATACCTATCATCATCATGGTATTGAAGCAAAGGATTTGAGTTTGGTTCCAGATTTGGTGCTTCCTCATAAATTCAAGATGCCGTAATTTGAGAAGTAAAATGGAACTAGTTGCCCTGAAGCCCACATCACTATGTTTTGTAGATGGATAACTAGTTACGTGAACAATGATCAACTTTTGATTCATTGTTTCCAAGATAGTTTGACGGGAGCAGTGTCTTGGTGGTACAATCAACTTAGCCGTACTAACATTAGCTCTTAGAGGGACTTAGTTCAAGCCTTCATGAAGTAGTATAATCATGTCACAGACATGACGCCTGATAGAATCATATTATAAAACATGAAAAAGAAATCGAATGAAAGTTTCAGGCAGTACGCGCAGAGATGGAGGGAAGTTGCTATGCAGGTTCAACCACCTCTCCTGGAAAAGGAAACCGCCATGTTGTTCATCAACACTTTAAAGGCACTTTTTATTACCCATATGATAGGAAACACCACCAAAAGCTTCGCAGATATAGTTATGGCAGGGGAGATGATAGAAAATGCCATAAGGGGTGGTAAAATTAAAACACGAGAAAGTACTAGAAAATCTGCTCCTAGAAAAAAGGATAACGAGGTGAACAACACGAGTACATACAACAAATGGTACTCAAAGGCAGTCACTATCAGTCAGCCAAAAGTGGTTACCGCTGGACAACAAGGGTCGACAAGACAAGTATTAGGCCCTAGGCAAAATTTTGAAAAGCCCCAATATATGCCAATTTCAATGACGTATAAGGAGCTATATCAGAGTTTATTTGAGGCATGCGTAGTATCCCCATATTATCTGCAGTCGTTACAACCCTAATATCCTAAATGGTATGACTCAACGCTCATTGTGATTACCACGCAGGAATATCGGGGTACTCAATAGAAAACTGTACTGCCTTCAAAAAGGTAGTTGAAAGGCTAATCAATATGGAAATGTCAAATTTGATGATACGCCCAGTACGGAGAACCCATTACCCAACCATGGAGATAAAGGGCAAACACGATCGGAGAGGATGTTTTGAGAAGGACCAAGGGGGATATCTCAGAGGTAAAGACCCCATTGAGAATAATCTAGAGGGAAATGGTAAGAAGGGGACTGATAGGATCAAGTTCTGAGGAAGAAAGTGAAGAACCAAGGAAATACTGTGAGTTCCATGAAGTAGAAGGACATGGGATCCAGGAATGTGCTGAGTTTAGAATATTGGTACAAAACCTTATGGACAATAAGGAACTGGAGTTTTACGAAGAAGGTTCGGAAGGAGGAAATGTACACGCAACTGAAGGAGAGTTGACAAGTCAAAAGGTCAATTATCCAAGGATCATAATTTCCCAATCGAAAAATACAGAAGGTGGATCACAATTTGCGCCTAAATTTGTAATCCAGAGACCTGTTTCCTTTCCTTACAAGGATAACAAGATGGTACCATGGAATTATGGCTGTAATGTGACGACACTGGGAGTGAAAAACTCAGCTAGCACTTCTAAAAGGGTCCAAAGTGAGGGATTCTACACACGAAGTGGGAGGCACTATGATGCGGTAAACGTCAGAATAGAACCAGCAAGATCAAAGACTGTGGCAATTGAACCAGAGAAAGGAGCTGGCGCCCTCATCAACGAACCAATGAAGAAGGAAGAGGCTAAAGAATTTTTAAAATTCTTAAAGCACAGTGAATACAGCATAGTAGAACAATTACGCAAATAACAGGCTCACATATCGGTGCTGGCACTACTCTTAAGTTCGAAAGTGCATCGTTAGGCTTTGATGAAAGTGCTGAACGAAACTTATGTTACTAAAGATATATCTGCCAATAAACTTGACCGATTGGTTAGTAACATAAGTGCTGATAATTTTATCTCCTTCAGTGACGATAAAATTTCACCTGGGGGCATGGGATCGACCAAGGCCCTACACATAACTACTCGTTGTATGGGATATACTCTACTGAGCGTGCTAATTGACAATGGATCAGCCTTGAATTTTTTGCCATTGTCAACACTAAAGAGGTTGCCGATAGACAATTCTCACATGAAGACATGCCAGAACATAGTGAGAGCGTTTGATGGCACTGAGAGAAAAGTGATGGGAAAAATCGACATACCATTGCAAATCGGACCAAACACATATAAGGTGGATTTTCTGGTGATGGATATAAAGCTCTTTTACAACTGCTTGTTGGGAAGACCCTGGATTCATTAGCAGGGGCAGTGCCTTCATCCTTGCACCAAAAGCTGAAACTGGTGATAGATGGTCAGCTGGTTACTACAAACGCGGATGAAGACATCATAGAGACTATCACCAATGATGCACCTTATGTAGAGACAAATGAGGAGGCCATTAAGTGTATTTTTCAATTTTAGAGTTCGTCAACGTAAAATTCATTCTGGAAGAAAAGGAAGTTCCAGTGCCCAAGATATCCAAGACCACGAGGATGGGCATACAAACCAGGAAAAGGGCTAGGTAGACACCTCTAAGGGAAGTTAGAGTACCGATGCTTAAAGAGAAGAGAGACCGTTTTGCCTTGGGTTTCAAGCTAGATGCTAAAAAAAAAAATAGAAAGGAAATAGAAGAAGTAGGAAAGAAGAAGGGCCCGGCTAAATAGAGAAGAAGTCTAGTGGGAATCAATGATATTCCCACATATCCCAAACCTTTGTATCTGGAGGGATAATTTAGCCTGAGAAAGGGTAATTAGAAGATCCCCACATTAATGCCATATATGGGGAAGAAGTTGAGCAAAGAAATCTATTGGGCATTTGCCCTTATGAGCCTGAAAGAATTCTGAACAATTGGACTGCAGAGGAGCTTCTTGTAGTTTTTAGAAATTATACAGAGTAATATTCAGAACACTCTAGTTATTTTTTAGCCTAGGAACAATAAGATTTCTTTTGTAAAATAGGCTCATGTTTAGAAATTATTATTTTAATAAAATACATTTTTGATAATTAACTTGAGCAAATATTCTTTCATTTCATTCTTTTGACTTTCTAATTTCATTCTAAATTTTCTCATTCATATCATGTGAATAATTGTCCACAAATTTATTTGTTTTTTGCACATTCTTTGGTACCCATCACAAGTCTCTAGATATCAATTATGTGAGCAACAATAATATAGATCCGGGGGTCCACTTTGAGCAAGATATGTGTTTAGAGGAATCTCAGGATTTTGAGGGTGACCGAAATTGTGATTTATCTCCAGATTTGTTAAGAATGGTAAAGCAAGAGGAGAAACAGGTCTTGCCCCATGAGGAAGAGGTAGAGAACATAGCCTTGGAAGAAGGGAAGGTTGTGAAAATTGGGACGCGCATAGCTGAGGAGACAAACAAGACCTTGTCGAGTTACTACGAGAATTTAAGGATGTCTTTGCATAGTCGTACCAAGATATGCCTAGGTTAAGTACTGACGTTATAGTACATCGCCTTCCCATAAGAGAAGAGTGCAAGCCGGTTCAACAAAAGCTACGAACGATGAGGCTTGATGTAGTGTTGAAAATAAAAGAAGAGGTCCAGAAACAATTTGATGCTGGTTTTCTACAAGTGGTCAAGTATTCAGAGTGGGTGGCCAACATTGTTCCTGTCCTTAAGAAGAACGGAAAGGTCTGGATGTGTGTAGATTATAGGGATTTAAATAAAGTTAGCCCAAAGGATAATTTCCCTTTGCCGCATATCGACACATTGGTGGATAATACGGCAGGATTTTCATTGTTTTCCTTCATGGATGGATTTTTAGGATACAATCAGATCAAGATGCACCCTGAAGATATAGAGAAAACTACCTTCATAACATTTTGGAGTGCCTTTTGCTATAAGGTAATGCCATTTGGACTAAAGAATGCTGGGGCAACATATCAAAGGGTCATGGTAACATTGTTCCACTACATAATGCACAAATAGATTGAAGTATATGTTGATGATATGATTGCTAAATCTCGAACAGAAAAGGAACACATTGAAGTTTTGAAGAAGTTATTTTTGAGGTTGAGAAAATTTCAGTTGAAGCTCAACCAGGCAAAGTGTACTTTCGGAGCTCGGTCAGAAAAATTACTGGGTTTTGTGGTTAGCAAGAGAGGAATCGAAGTTGACTCAAGCAAGGTCAAAGCTATACAAGAATTGCTTCCACTGCGTACACAGAAGGAAGTCCCAGGTTTTCTTGGAAGGTTAAATTACATTGTTCGATTTATTTCACAATTAACTGAGAAATGTGATCCCATTTTTCGTCTTCTCAAGAAACACAACCAATATATATGGGACGATGAGTGCCAGAGAGCTTTTGACAAAGTCAAGCGATATCATCAAAATGCACGATACTATCTCTGCCTAATCCAGATAGACCATTGATACTATATTTGTCAGTGTTCAATAACTCCATGGGATGTGTGCTTGGACAACACGATGAGTCAAGAAGAAAGGAAAATGTGATATACTATATCAGTAAAAAGTTCACTGATTGTGAAATGAGATATTCGTCGATTGAGAAATTGTGTTGCGCCTTAATTTGGACAACTAGAAGGTTGAGGCAGTACATGCTATATCATACTACTTCGTTAATTTCAAAGCTTGATCCGTTAAATTATATGATGGAATCCATTACTTTGAATGGGAGGATGGTTAGGTGGCAGATTTTACTGTCTGAGTTCGATATAGTCTATGTGAACCAAAAGGCTATAAAAGGAGCACAATAGCAGAATTTTTGGCTAGCAGAGCTTTGGAGGATTATGAACCTTTGAACTTTGACTTCCCAAATGAAGAGCTGATGTATGTGGCAAATATCGAGGATTGTCCATGAAAGCTAAACTTTGATGGAGTATCAAACGCTGTGGGAAATGGAATTAGGGTAATCTTGGTATCCCCTAGTGGTGATTATTATCTATTCACATACAAATTGGATTTTGATTGCACAAATAACATGGCGAAATATGAAGCTGCATCATAGGAATTCCAGCAGCCTTAGAACGTAAGATCTGAGTGTTAGAAGTATATAGAGATTTTGCCTTAGTAATCTACCAGCTTAAAGGAGAGTGGGAGACGAGAGATCCAAACTGATTGATTATCAAAAAATAGTTTTGGGACTGATTGAGGAGTTTGATGACATTACTTTCAGTTATCTCCCACGCGATGAAAACCAGATGGCAGATGCTTTGGTGACCCTGGCTTCTATGATCAAAGTAAACAGACCGAGGATATCGGACCGATCTCACCAAAAATTTTGAATGGACATCGATTCATTTTCGTGGTAATTGACTACTTCACGAAATGGGTAGAGGCTGCTTCATATGCTAGCGTTACTAAGTCAGCAGTCAGTCGGTTCTTGAAAAAAGAGATCATTTGTCGATATGGAATGCCCGAGAGGATCATATCAGATAATGCGCTGAATTTGAACAATAGCACGATAGCAAAAATTTGCAGTCAATTCGGTATCAAACATCACAACTCATTTTCGTATTGTCCAAAAATGAATGGGGCAGTGAAAGCGGACAATAAAAATATCAAGAAGATAGTAGGGAAGATGACTGAGACTTATAAAGATTCGCATGAGAAACTACCATTTACACTCTATGCTTATCGGACTGACCGTGAACCTCTCTTGGGCAACGCCTTTCTCGTTGGTTTATGGGATGGAAGTTGTTCTACCTATTCAGTGGAAATACCTTCTCTTCGGGTTTTTTCAGAAATAAAGCTGGATGAAGCTGAATGGATTCAGGCTCGGTATGATCAGTTGAACTTAATTGAAGAAAAGAGGCTAGGGGCTATTCGTCACGGTCAGATGTACCAAAAACGAATGATGCGAGCCTAAAATAAGAAAGTTTGCCCAATAGAGTTTCATGAGAGGGACTTTGTATTGAAAAAATCCTTCCCATACAAAAAGATTTCAGAGGAAAATGGATGCCTAATTGGGAAGGACCATATGTGGTGAAGAAGGCTTTCTCTGGAGGAGCACTGATCTTGACCGAAATGGATAGAAAAAGTTTACCCAATCCTGTGAACTCGAATTTAGTAAAAAAGTATTTTGCTTGAAACGGAGAAGAGGCCAAAGTGAAAACCCGCAAAGGACGCTTTGAGTTCTCTAAAAAAAAAGGTGAAAAATAGAGAGGCCAAGGTGAAAACCCGTAAAGGGCGCCTTGAGACTAAATGGGTTTTTGAGTTGAAAACCTAAAAAAGGCGACTCAAATTCTGAATGGACATGCAGTCATCTTGATACACTTGAATCAATAATGAAATGAAGAATGTTGCATATAGGGGCATCAACAAAGTACTTTGGGTCTTCTAAATACTTGTTGGGCTCAAGGCAGTCTTTATAAAGTTTGTATATAGAAGCTTAATCGACGATATCTAGGGCATCTGATTTTTGTCCTATTCATTTTATTATCTTGGGATTCTTTTTCTTCTCAAAGATATGCTCTCAGTTAATTTCCTTTGTATTTTTGATGATTTATTCAATTTTAATTCTTTTTTTTTAGATTAATTTATTTGTTTCCCATTATTCATAAATGTGTTGCATTGAAATAATGATTGACGAACTAATAATTTCACAAAAAGAAGTTTTACATATTACTTTAGAAATTTCTATATAAGACAAGGAGCCAAAACAGGACAATTGTTTACAATTTCCAAGTGCATAGAAATATTTAAGGGAAAAGAGTCTGGTTAGAGACTATTTCTCTAAATTCTTTGTCCAATTGATGAGTGGACGTGATGTCATCAGATCATAACATTTGGAGGTGGTGTGATGAGCTAAGAAACCTTGAGTTGTGGTGGAATGGGTTGAATTTGAAATAAACCCTATACCCTAAAATTTACAGATGGGTCGGATTGAAGAAGTTTCAATTGTGGTACAAGCCTTGTGTTCTCAAGAGTGAAGCGGAGTTGACTTAGAAATTACATTGGGGCAAGTTTGTTGAGCAGAACAGGATTGATAAACAAGAATGAAGAACAAATGAGTGATAACACCTAGAGTAGGAATCATACTCATAACATTTTTGTATCATAGCCAATTTTATTAGGTGCATTTGATTTATTCCGGTTATTGCATTCTAATCCTAATCCTTTAAAAGGAACCATTTTCATGACGTGTTGCATTTTGTCACTCATAACACATGTAGCTAGAAGCATTTGATTCATTCTGATCATAGTATCTTAGTCATGTGACATAAACATATGGAATCGAGTCTACAGGACATGTCTTTCAGTGGACGGTGTAGCAATATCGGTGAATTTTAGATCTCTTTGTTTTTGGAAATTTTTTTTTAAAATTATAAAAAAATTTTTATTTAAGGTAATTAAGAACTTAAAAAATTTGTGAATTAAAACTGGGGGATAAAAGGGGGAAATTTTGGAAAATTTTATGGTTTTTAAATTAATTTCCCTTGGGGGGTAAAGAAAAGCCCAAAAAAATTTTAGAAATTGGTTTAAAGGGTTTAAAAAAATTTGGGAAAAAAAAATTTTGGTAAAAGGTTTTTTTAAAAGGGTAAATTTATTTGGGTAAAAAAAAAAATTTGGTTTGGAAAAATGTTTTTGTTTTAAAAATTTGGGTTTTTTAATAAAAAAAGATTTTAAATTTTGGGGAAAGAAAAAGGTTAATAAAAATTTTTTTTAGTTTGATTTTTTTTTAAATAAAAATTTTAAAAAATTAATTTTTGTTAGAAATAAAAAAAAAAGTTTTAAAATTTTATTTTGGGTTTGTTAAAATTTTTTTTGAAAGTTTAAAATTTTTTTTTTAAAAAAGGTTTTAAATTTTTTTATTGGTTTTTGAAAATTTGGATTTTTGTTTTTTGTTTTGGAAATTGGTGTTAAATAAATTTGTTTTTTGTGGTTTAAGGTTTTTAAAGAAAAATGAAATTTTGAAAGGGGAAAATAAAGTTGGTGGGATTTTAATTTTGGGAAAAGGTTTTGGGGGAAAGAAATTATATTTAAAATTTTTGGGATAAATTAAAAGGAAATTTGGTTTTTAAATTGGTTTTGGAAATTTAAAAAAGGTTAAATTTTGGGAAAAAAAATTTAAAAGGTTTAAAATTTTAAATTTTTTTATTTTAAGGAAAAAATTTTAAATCAAAAATTTTTTAATTATTTTGTGTTTGATTTTAAGTTTTTTTTTTTTAAAGGGAAAATTTAAAAAGGGGAAAAAAAATTTTTTGGGTTTTAAAAAAAAAGGAATTTATTTAAATTGGGGTTTAAATTAAAAGGGTTGAAATATGTTTGTTATGTTTTGGAAAAATTTAAAGTTTAAATAATTGGTGGAAAAATTTGTGATTTTTGATTTTTGAAAGTAATGGGTTTGCCTTTTTTTTAAATAAAATGTTTATGTTTAAGTTTTGAATGGAATTATGTAATTGATTAAATTATGGGTTAGTTTTGGGTAAATTGTTTGTTTAAAATTTTGTTTTATTTCTTATAAGTTTGGAAAGGGATTTGTTTTTTGGGTTAATCTTTTATTTTTTTTTTTTCCAAAAATTTTTTTTTTAAAGGTGTAAAGTTTTTTTTTGGGTGAAATTTTGGGGTTAAAAATTTTGGTAAAATAAATTTTTAAGGAAAAATGGTTTTTTTGGTTGTTTAGGTTTTTTTAAAAATTGTAAAATTTTTTAGGAAATTTCTTTGGTTTGGGTTTTTTGGAAAATTTTTTTCATTGGTTTTAAAATTTTTTTTATTTTGGTTGAAAAGTAATTTAATTTTTGGGTTGCCTTTAGGAACAAATGGGCCCCTTTTGGGGGTGGCCTTTGGGGGTTTTTAACGGGGTTGCCTTTTTTCCTTTTTAAAGGGAAAAAATTTTCCCCGGGCCCGGGGCTATGGGGTTAGTTTTTTTGGAACCTGGGGGTTTGGTGGGGAAATTTCCATGATCTTTGTTTTAAAAACCGGGGTTGGGGGGGGAAACCCATAATTTTGGAAAAGGTTTAAAATTTAAAAAAGTTGGCCTACCAGTAAACATCAGTGGTTTTAGATGGGATTGATTTAAAATTTTGAAGTGAGAAATTTGATGAAAGAATCCTAAATGGCAATAGAGGGTCAAATGCTGCAAACGAAACGAAAGAAGAAAGGTTCAAAAAGGAAAGATCTTAATAGGATTTGAAAAGATGAATTAGAAAGATTGGGAAAAGAAGGGGAATCTGGGAGGACGAATGACTTAGAAGATTTTTCAAGTTTTTTTAAAAAACCTGCACTAAATGATTTTTTTTATAAAACTAACTTTTATAAACGAAGGAGAACGACGTAGTTTTGGTTAATGTGATCCACAATGACCCGAGGACCCGATAAGGATCCCCATTTTTATTCAAAAGGGAATTTACAATTTTAGCCCTTCGTAATTTTATTTGTCTCAATTCACTTAATTGGAAATTTTATTTTTTATAAAATTGGCCCTAAATTTTTATTTTGTTTTAATTAAGTCCCTTAAACTGTTTTAAAGGCCAAAAACACTACGACGCCGATTTGAAAAGGCCATAATTGCCCAATAAGTCCCTGGAATTTAACGCGCGATTCAATTTAATCCATTTATACTTATTTTTATTTTACATTTAATCCTCCTTACTTATTTATTATACTATATATTATTTTATTAAAATACTATATTACTCTTATTACATGTATATTAATTTATTAATAATATAAAATTTATATTTTTTATTATTGATTATCCTTACATATTCTAAACTATTATTTATTATTGTATTTGGTTTAATTATTTTTATTTACATATTATCTTAGGATTTATATATTATATTATTTTTAAAAAAATTGATATATTAAATAGTATTATATTTTATCATATATTTTTTATACTGTATAATATATTATTTATTCTTGAATACATAGTTTTTTTTTTAATGTAAAACATGTTTTATTTTAAAGTTATAAATCAATTATTTATTTCAAAATGTTTTTATTTATCTTCTCATATATATATATATATGTGTGTGTGTGTGTGTGTGTTATTTTGTATGTTATATTATTTTTAATATTTATTATTTGATATATGTCAATGCATGCAAGGTTTAATATCGTATGAAAAATTTTCATGTTTATTTTTTATTTTTTCATTTATTGTTTCATATATCCTACCTTTCATATACTCTTTTATTTATTCATGATTGCCTTAATGAAGTTACTTTGTTAGTGTTATTTTATACTTTTATTGTCTCTATTAATATGAAATGTCATTATTTCCCAATTGCTTTTGATATTTATGTGATTTTTTTATATAAACCATCTCTTATAAAATAAAATGCATTTTGCAAAATTACCATATTTTATTTAAAGGTTTTAAAATGAGGCAATGTTTTGTATTTAGAAATTCGAGAAATAGTGCCCTAACATGTTGGGTTGCGATTTTCCGTTTGGCTAAATTACTAAATATCCTTTTATCAAGTTTTGTAAATCATGAGATGACTTTGATTACGAATGTTTTAAAATATCGTGTCCTAACGTGCTGGATGTGATGTTTATATTCCTTCGGAACAAAGAATTCTCAAATTTTAATTCAAATTATTCAAAGTTTTTAAGAAATCATATTTTTAAATACTTTTGAATTTCAAACATTTAGACATGATTTTATCGATTAGGTATTAAATTTTGGGCGTTATGAAGGTGCTAACCCTTCCTCATACGTAACCGACTCCCGAACCCTTTTTTTCGTTTTTCGTAGACCAAAATAAAATGTTTTAAAATAAAAACGTTTTATAAGGTGATCCAATCACACATAAATAAAAAGGAATTAGTGGCGATCCCATTTTTGTTTTTAAAAAGTCAACCCCATTTTTTAAAATTTTAAAAATGATTTCGACACAAACCAAGCGTTTTAAAATTTTCAAAAGTTGTGACTGATAGCTAGAAACCAACAGTAAAATAGCAGAAAATCAAAACAAAAGAATTCCCATTATCATCATGTTTAAAGCAAGATAAATGAGAGTTTTTGAGGAGGGTTCTTTTTTTTGGGTTGATTGATGATTTTTATAAATATGATAATAAGGTAGTGATGTTAAGGTTTTTGTGCAAAGTTTTTATTCCGAGTTTTGAATATACCTATTCAAAGTTAAGGTCATTCTCCAAATTTAAAAATTAATTTCGAGACTTCAAACAAAAATATTAAATCTAAAACGGGATTAAATAAAAAACTTGACTCAACTTAATTTAAAGTTTATAATTTTTATTTTTATTTTATATATTATGTAAATATATAAAATATATTGAGCTATTTATATTTAAAAATTCAACAAAAGGAAGATTATATATATATATATATATATATATACCAGTAATAAAAGAAAAATATAATAATTCAATATTAAGTTAAAATAAAAAATATGATTAGACATTGAACAAATAAATAAACTTGTACAATTGATTGAGTTTTAACTCGACTGGCATGAGTATTGTTATTAATACAGGAGGATGTGGATTCAAATGCATTGAAAGTGCACTTATTTATAAGTTAGGGAGGGGTTATGAATAATTTTAGATATTTTATTCAAAAGAATAGATACGATAGAACTTATAATTAGATTATTAAAAAAAATTATAAATTCGAGACATTGAACAAATAATTATAATATTAATACTATATAAAAACCCAATCCCGCATACCTTTGAATTGACTTCAGTTCAGTTAATCGAATTCAACTTAAACCAAAGGTAAAGAGTTCATAAAAAAATTGAGCCACAATGACTGGTTAAAACTTTCTAGACCTATGGTTGTATCTTAGTGACACATTCTTCCCTTTGACTAATCATATATTTACTACTTTCATGTGACATTCTTTTTCTTGTAAAAGAATAGTACTCGGGTGAAGTTAGAATTTTGTGATTAAGATTGAAATAATTAATTTTAAAAAAAATAAAAAAGATAAATAATCCGAGTCTTGGTCAGATCGATATACAAATGATCAATCATATTTATATATAAAAGAATAGTTGATTAAATCCAAAGGTGCAAGATATGATGTAAATGGGATGCAGCAACGAAAATAATAAACGAAGCATCGTGGCTCCTTCATGCATGCTTCAATTGGTTAAAGGGATGACTCCAATGGTAAAAGTTTTCCCCCCTTGAAAAGAAAACTAGAGTGAGACAAATATTATATTTAGACGTTATGTAATTTATCAAGTCAAGCTCTTACTTTTAAACCTATATGTGATACCTGTATAAATATATATTATATATATTCCCCATTTAGATTATAAATAGGAAATTAACTAAATCAGATAACGTATCTGGCCAAATGATGAAGAACCAGATGTTGCTGTTTTTTGCTTTCTACTTTAGCCTCTTAGGTGAGCTAAATGGCCAAGTTGGTGGCCTTAGACCGGCTGTGGGTGGTGGCGAGGTCGGTGTGGGGTTAATCGCTGATATGGGATCAAAGGAGGGGAAGATTATTCAGAGCTGCCTTTCCATGGCGATTTCAGATTTTTATGGGTTACATAGGGACTACCAAATGAGGATAGTTCTTCATGCAAGAGACTCCAAAGGGGATCCTTTGCTTGCTTTATCTGCCGGTAATTTTCTTTTCTACTTTTTGAAGTTAAAAATAACATTATCATTAGCATGCATTCCTTTAGTTTTTTTTTTTTTTTTTTTTTCTTTTCAAAATTTATGAGTAAAACCAAAGCAATCACAAAAATCGAATAATCACAATACAAGCACATTTAAATTAAGAACGAGTAATTAAAAAGTGGTCAGAAATCGACGTATATAATATGCATATTTGTCAAACTCTGAAAATTTTGGCAATTTTTTAATGAAGTTTGACAAATCAAGGCAGAGGAAATTTCATAGAAAATTTATGGACCTATTATTTTAATCTAATACCTAAGTAGTAGATTGTTACTTAAGTACTCTATAGATATATTAAAAGAATACTTGTCTTTTCAGAATTTCTTTTATAAAATATGTTTATATCAACATAATATCAAAATTCAATTGGTTTAAACTTTCCTCTATCTACCTTAGCTTGTTGAAGTGGTCATGGGCATAGTTAGTTTACATTCAGGTACCATATACATAGAAGTGGAAATCTATTTATATTATTTATTTAATATTTATTAATTTTATATGATTTTATTTATTAACTTTAAAAGATCAAAATTTAAATATAAATTATATATTTACGATATAGCATAATTATATATTTACTATCAGATTAATGTATAAAAAATAAAATTAATAGTTTTCAATATTTTCTAATGAATATTTGACGCTTGATGATCATGTCATCACCCTTAAATTATTTCAAAAATATAAATATTAAAAAATTAAAAATATTTTTATAATTTTCACAAAAATTATACATTTTATATAATTTCATAAATTTTTAATAAAAATTTATAAAAAATAAAATCATAAAAAATTACTATAAAAACAATTTTTAATCAAAATCAAATTCTTTTATAAATTTTATAATATTATATAATAAAAATTAACTTTTATAAAAATAAACTATAATTTTTCTATAAAAATAAAATATAATTACTTGCATAAAATAATTTTATAAAAACTAACGTCACAATGATATCATCATCATCACATGTTAAATATTCATTGGACTACATACAAAAAGGTAAAATCGTTTATCTTGGATACCAACATAAAGAAAACTAAACATATGTACCAAATTGAAAAAAAAAAAATCAAAGCAAAATATTAAAATAGACTTACCTTCTTTTCTTTTTTTTTTTTTTCCAAAATCCATTTCCATATTTTTTTTTTATTCAAACTGTTTTCAACCATCAAGCCTATAAATTTTGATTTAGGCTAAAAATTATGATTCAAAAGCTTTAACCTTGATGTTATACATTCCCTATCCAGCTTTTAAACTCTCAGAAGATAACAAAGTCAAGGTCATCCTCAGTGCACAAAAATCAACGTTGGAAGCAAAGTTTTTGGCTGAATTTGGAGATCACACCAAAATTCCAGTAATCTCAATTCAAGGATTCATTGATTTTATGTCTTCTATTGACAAGCTAGAAATGGTGAACTTCATTACTCAAATGGTGAATGTGATGAATTTTAATAACTTCAAGCTCACCTCAGGCAATTTCGAAATATTAAATGTGCCTGCTCGTGGTAGGCATCTGCTTTCAAGTTCCACCATTGATGAGTCAAGTCCCAGAGGTCGAATGATGCAAACAAGCAGTAAAACACTAAGGATTGCTGTTCCAACAACAAATGGGTTCCCACAATTGCTGAAAGTAGACCATGATCCTCACACCAATACCACCATTTTCTCTGGTTTCTGCGTAGATGCTTTCAAAATTGCGATGGCGGGTTTGAACTATCAAGTGTTTTATCAGTTTGTCCCTTTCGAATATAATAACCCAAACATTGGTGAGGCTTACGATGATCTTATCTACCAAGTATATCTCAAGGTATGGTTCTTTTATCTGGTTACTTTATGTCAATTGCTTTGTAAAAGTACCATGGAGATTCATGTATTAAAAGTTAGACTATATTTGTTTTTATCTATTAAAAATATAAGTAAATTAATCATTGTATGTTAGATCAAAGTGTAAATTGACCATTCTATTAAAAAATACATTCATTTTAATTTATTGTTAAAAATTGATTTTTATAAGTCAACATGAGGCACACATTTTATCAACCAGGTCAAGTTTTAATAGTATAAATAGATGAAATTTTTAATAAAAATAAATGATTTACTCTTTGGTCTAACATATAGAAACTAGTTTATTTATTTTTTGTGTAAAAGAGATAAAATGTAATATGATTCCTAGTTTCGGACCTCCATGATACTTTATCTTTTTTACTGATTTGTGTTGGATAAACAAAAACAGAATTACGACGCTGTTGTTGGGGACATAACGATCACAGCAAATAGATCATCGTACGTGGATTTTACTTTGCCGTATACGGACATGGGGGTCGGGATGGTTACTCGGTTAAGTCCAAAGGATAACCAAAACTTGTGGATTTTCTTGAAACCACTCACACCAGGACTTTGGCTTACAATGGTAGGAGTTTATGTCGTAACAGCTTTGGTTATTTGGCTAATTGAACGCCCTGCATTTGTTGAACAACAAACTCAACAATCAAATGGACGAATTGGAAGGATGTTTGGGTTCTCTTTCTCCATCCTTGTTTTTGCACATTGTAAGCACCCTCCCAAGCCACAATCCATGTTTTAGATTCAATTATGGCTTTGATCCCACTGCAATGCTCATGTTTAGGATTTAGTTCTTATTACATTCCAAATTACTTAGATCCAATTATGGCTTTGATCCCCCTGCAATGCTCATATTTAAGATTTGGTTCCTATAGTTTGGTATAATTTTATCATTCACTTTCATAATATTATTAGTTAGATCAAATAGTTAATACTATTAATTATTCCAGTTAAAAATGTGATTTTTTTCTTAAAAACATCTCATCAAACTCATTCTATTAACATGGGTTTTTATTTGTGTTGGAATATGGTAAAAATACCATGGAGATTTATGCACATTAGGAGTTGGATTGAATCTTGTCCCTTTACCAAAAAAAAATGTTATATTAGTCTTTGTTTATTAGATCAAAAAGTAAATTAGTCATTTCTATCAAAAGTTTCATCTATTTTTACCGTTAAAAATTGAATTGACTGATAGAATAATCAAAAAGTTACATGTGGCATGCCATGTGTATATTATTCTGACATACATATATATCAACTTTTCACAATAGAAATAGATGAAATTTTTATTAGAAGGATTGATTTACTCTTTTGATTTAATGTATATGAATTAATTTGTCCATTTTTTTGAGTAAAAGAAGACAAAATATAATCCAACTCCTAATACAAAGGCCTCATAATACTTTTACTGTTGGAATGTGTTTTTAAGCGGAAAAAATCACATTCACATTTTAACTGGAATAGTTAACAATAACACCAATTAGTAACTAATGATATTATAAAAGTAGATAAAACAAATTATATCAGTATCCTAAATATAAATATGGTAGACAGACCAAAATAGAAAAAATTGACTGAATCCTTATGTTGGATAGCCCTTTTGATGATGTTGAGTTTGTTAGAGAGAGAAAAAAATACCCTGGATGCTTCGAAATTGGCAGTTCGAGAGGCACTTCGAAAATAATATAGATTTGTCAATGGTTTACACTTATTTTATGGAGCTTAATCTATAAAAAGGTTGGTGTTTTCTTTTAAAATGTGAATTTACAGGGGAGAAATTATCAAGCAATTTATCGAGATCCGTGGTTGTTTTGTGGGTGTTTGTGGTGTTCATATTGGGTTCGAACTACACTGCCACTTTGACATCGATGATGACGGTCCGGCAGATTGAGTACAACTCAAAGACGAGCAACGTAGGACATCGATTAGGTCCTGTTACCCAAGAAGTTGTTGGCAATTTAAATTTCGACAATTCTAGTTCAACTTCTGTATGGCTTACTTCACCCGAAGAATATGCAAACGCTTTATCGGAAGGTGCCAAAAATGGTGGAGTGTCTGCAATAATTGATGAAATGCCATACATCAGCATCTTCCTAGAAAAATATCCAAAACGTTATTCCATGGTCGGCTCTGTCATGCCTACCACCAATGGCTTTGGCTTTGTAAGTTATCAATCTCTTAACTGTTATACATACATGCAATTTTAGGGTACTTGATTATGAGTTGGATCAAATTGATTCACGGTTAATTATTTTTTTTTATATTTAAAATTCAAATCCAAATTTGAATACCTTAATTAAACACAAGAATGAAGTCAAGAATTTAGTGTTGGGGTTAGAATAAAATTATAAAATTTTTGGGCTGCAACTAAAATTACATTTTTTTCATCTAATTAAGAGGCTAAAAGAATTTGAGTTATTATTTTTAAGAGGGGCTAAAATTGCAACTTTTTCATTTAGCAAGAGGGGCCAAGTCCCTTAGCTTCTCGAGCCCGGTTTACTATTCATATATTCAATTTATTATTAAATTTAAATAAAATAATTTTATTATTTAAATTGAATTTGGGACAAATTGAATTGATTTGAAAGTATAAATTTCTAGTTGGAGCTCAACTCAAGCTAAATTGACCCTGCTGAGTTAGGTGATTTGTTTAGCCCATGGACAAATCTAATTTCAACATGTCTCTTAGTAGTTCAATGTCTTGATTTTACATAAAAGTCTTTTCGAGGTCTTAGGTTAGAATATGAGAAAGACCAATTTAAGAATTCAAAATTTTGAGAGCTCTGTAAGTGTTCAAAGAATACATACACGAAAATATGTACAAATCTCGGCACATAAGATGACTATTTATATACATGTATATTAGGCCTAAAGTTTTAACTTTATTTTGAAATCTTTAGGTTTTTCCAAAGGGCTCAGCCCTAGCTAGAGATATATCAAGGGAAATTGCAAAACTAAGAGAAGATGGGAGGCTTCAAGCACTTGAAAATGCATGGTTCGAAAGTCCGATCACTGATTTCGATTCAGAGGACACTACAAACAGTGTGAACTCACTTACAGTAGGTGACTTTCGAGGCTTATTCCTTATTAGCGGAGCCTTTTTAGCTATAGCTTGTATTTTGTTTTTGGCTTCTTTGCTTTACAAAAACTGTCATGTTATGAAAAAATGGATAATAAAACTATACATTTGTATGAAAATCTTCAAAAACAGAAGAGATGCGAACATAATACACCCAGAATTTGACAGTTGATGATGTTGATCAAGTAATATCATTAGCCTAAATTCCCAATAGGTCATACATCTTTTATAGAATATTTTCACTACTCCTTGAGCCCTTTGTTTTCCATTGTATATATTATTTTGATAGTAATAAATTTGTTTTATAGAAAATTATTACTACTCATTGACCTTGTTTCACCATTGTCTAAAAGGATATCATTTGCTCTACTAAATCCACTTGTAAATTACTTAAGGCATTGAGTGTTAAAAGATTGAAAATAAGTATATTAATTATGTTGATAAATAAAGAAACGAGTTACAAATACTTAAAAGTTCAAATCCAAATCTTAATTTAAAATAATAACATCGCATATATTAATTAATGGGATAAATCTATGGTTTAAGAGTAAAATGATAACAATTGAAGGGTAAATTTGGTAGAAATATAACACTCCCCCAAGAATTTTACACACAATGAATTGTATTAAGATTACTAGAATGCATGATTATTGAAATCCAAGTAAGGGACTGTGATTTTAGAGTCATACTGTAAGGCCCAATTTTAGCCTGGGCCTAAATATACCCAAACAAATTTAAACCCAACAAACCTCAACCCAAATAAATTAAACCCAAACTAATACAAAACACAAACCAACACCAGCCCAAACCCCATTACAAACCTGAAGCTCAATCTAACCCTAGCCCAATATCTTAAAATAATTAGAACAACCAAGAAACCCTAGGACCAGCCGCCACCGCTCCTCCACGTCAGCACCTCTGTACCTCCACTGCCCAGCTGGCTTACGGCCTCCGTACTTGCAAAAGCAGACAACAACAATAGCAAACAAAAAAACAAGACAGCATGTATCAATTTCGGCTATAAAAAAAAAGCCATGAACAAACTTTGTTTTTTTCTCTGCACACATTTTTGAAATACAAAGAGAAGCAATCAACAATTAAAGGTGGCATTTTTGCTCAATTTTATTTTTTATTTCCGTTTGATTTTGCTTTTATTCTCATGAAAATACGGAAAGGAGAGGAAACTCACCTAAACCGGCCAATCAACTCGCCGTCGAAGGCCACGCCGGAAAAGGAGAAGAAACGAAAAGTTTCTTTGTCGCTCCGCCGGGTTTGGCCGGGTTTTCGGGGGTTTTGGTCTCAGATCTTTGCTCCACGTGTGACAAGCTTCGAAAGGGGTTTTTTTTATGCTCTCCGGCCACTGTGGACGGCGTCGCCGACGACCGCCACGGTGGTCCAGTGATCGGGGCTTGGTCGGAATATAGAAAGGGGGGAAAGTTTGAGAGAAAGTTTTTGATTTTTTTTTTAAAATGAAGGAAGAATGAAGTTTTAGAAAAAAAAAAAAAACTAACATTTATAGCTTACCCGAAACGGAGCCGATTTGGGCCAGAGAATAAACACAAAAACGGAGTCGTTTTACTAATGGCCCATCCGACCCGACCCAATTGGTGGAGGATCCGCGTGTTTTTAAAGCCAAATGGGCTATTTACTCTGCGAGTCCTTCCGCATTTTCTATTTTTCTAAATCCATTTTTTTAATTTTAATTTATATCTTTGAATTTTATTTCAGTTTCAATATGGTCTATTTGAACGGCGCCGTTTTGGAGGAGAAGGGAGAATTTCCCATTTAGTCCCTCCTTGTTATTCGCACATTCAGCTTAGTCCTCTCCTTTTCTTTATATTCCCGATTTTACCCAAAATTCTGTTTAAAAAGTTCAATTTAGTCCTTTTTTGTTATTATTATTATATTATTAAATTAATTAATTTAATATTATTACTATTATTATATTTCCTTTTTGTTTATTTACTTCTCATTATTATTATTTTTTTAGTACACTTATTTTTGTTATATCATTACTCTTATTATTATCATTTTATCATTTTTTATTTATATCCTTTTAAATAATTTCAAACTTTAGATTATTTATTATTTGTATTATTATTAATATTATTATCATTATTATTAGTATTAGTATTATTATTTTAAACTATTATTATTAGTATTAGTATTATTATTTTAAACTACTTTACCTAATATTTCTTTCTTTCTTTATTCATTAGTAATTACTATTAAAATTTTAAATTAAATTTTAGTTTTTGTTCATTTGCTTTTCTTTTTATTTTATTTTATATACAATTGGTTTGTTTTATTATTTTATTATTTATCTTATTTTTTTATTTTTGCTCTTATTATTGTTATTTATGTTATCGCATTCATTATTATTTTGTTATGCATGCTAGTACCATGATTTTTCATATTTTATCAAGCATATTATGCCATTATTATTACAAATTCGTGTCACATTAATCTTTGCCCGATACATAAAATTTTGTTTTTTTTAAAATAAGCAATCTTTAGTAATTTGAGATTCGAAAAGTCGTTCCTAACTTACGGGGCTTCAATTTTCTCGATAAATCCAAATAAACGAACGTTTTTAAAGCATAAGTTTTTAAATATTCTCGGGAATTAAGAAACGATCGTGTTCTAACTTACGGAATATGATTTCTTTCTAAAACCGAGATAATCAAATATCTTTTAAAATATATCATTTTTTGGCGTTTATTCGCGTATCGAGAATTTAAGTATTGTGTCCTAACTTACAGAATATAATTTTTTTCTCGATTAACGTGAAATATTTCCTTTTCTTGAAAAATTTTCAATTAAGCAGTATTTTAACAAAGGATCGTATTTTTAAAATCTCTTCAAATTTTCCATTCTCGACAGTAATACACTAATCAATCAACTAGGTACCAATTTTTGGGCGTTACGAGGGTGCTAATCCTTCCTCATACGTAACCAACTCCCGAACCCGTCTTTCTGAATTTCGTAGACCAAAAAGCGTTGTTTTAATAAATCAAACCGTTTATTAAAAACAGCCATTTTACGAGGTGACCCGATCACACCTCATCAAAAATGATTGTTGGCGACTCCCATTTTTCTGTTTTCAACATCAAAGTCGACACCTCTGTTTACAAAAAAATGGTTTCGACAGCTTGGTGACTCCACTGGGGAAAAACACGAGAGTTAAGCTGTAAATTGATTATTTTTTGTCCTTTTTTGAAAATTAGAAATTTGATTTAAAATTACGATTTTTTCATTTCATTTTCGTGGTTTGCATCATTTGATATGTTTGCTTTTGGTTTGAGTCTCTTAGTATACTTTCGCGCATCATATTGCATACTCGCTCGATTTTACCCCTCTTAAGTGGGAGCGAGAAGCTATTCCTTCGTGAGATATTCACCTCCGTATAGGATAGTGGATTGCTTTCGAGATACATCCGTACCTATGTCTTAGTAAGATTTTCATCTCTGTATAGTCATAGGGAAATGTATTCCCCGAACTGAACTAGATCCACATAAACCTATAATGGGTGAGGATCGAGGAGTCTGCCAGTTCAGGTACCTTTACTCTAGAACCAAACCACATATAGTGAACCCTAAAAGCCCGTCCTAGGTAGAACTACGCGAAACACTAGTGGTCACCAAAGTAGGTGCTCTATTTATTATTCTTTGCTTACTTTAAACTGTGTATGAAGTACTGATTTGCTTTGTTTTTGCTTTGATTGTAATTACATGGCATTTTCAAAAAGGTGTTGATTCACATTCGATTCCTAAATAGATAACTTATCATGAAAAAAGGTTTCTTGATAAAGTAGAGGATAATACAGCCGGCTAAATTTGGGCCGAGATAGCATAGCAAGAAAAATGTGATAGTCTGACCAAGGGATACGTATCAGAGTTGTGGGATTTCACCCGTATCAATGTGACTCAGAATAATCTTCAAGAATTAAAAGAGATATAGGACCAGTGGAATGATGAGATCAAGTAGTTGTTTTACTGTAACTATGGAGACTTGCCCTATCTGCTCGATGTGAAGGTGGATAAGCACTTATTTCGAGCAGAGCCCGTTCTGGAATCCTGCCTACAGTTGCTTCACTTTTAGGAAAGTTGATTTGGTACCTACCGTGGAGGAGTTTATAGCATTACTTCGTTGCCCAAAAATTCAAGCCAACAAAACATATTCAAGAGTCGCTAATGTCCTGACCTTTTTAAAGAAATTGATGAGCATCACAGGGATGAGTGAGTAGTGGGTTGCAGCCCGGATCAAGCAAAAAGGAGATAGTAAGTGTATCCCTTGGAAAAACTTGAGGGATCTGATTCTAGCACATCCGGATATGGAGAAAATGGTAGATGTTTTCGCTTTGAGTATCTACGGTTTGGTCATCTTCCCCAAGGCATTAGGGCACGTAGATAAGGCAATATCGGATCTCTTTGATCGACTTGACAAAAGGGTCACACCGGCCTCGCGATTTTGGTCGAAACTTTCATATCTTTGAACACGTGTTGGAGAGCGGGCGAGGCATATTTATAGGGTGTGCGCAACTTTTGTTGGCATGGTTCTACGACCATTTTTGGAAAGCGAAAAGGTCTCATATCAAATCTTCTCCAAAGCTATTCTCCCCTAAAAGAGATAGTGGCTACGCCGAGACGGGATGATATTACGGAGGAAAAGTGGATGATGATTCTCCAAAATCTGCAAAAAGAAGACATTGAATGGAGATCCCCTTGAATGGTCCCCGACGAGATCTTGTATCGATGTGAAGATTTTGATTGGGTTCCCCTACTTGGGATATGGAGAGCTGTCGGGTATGCTCCCTACTCGTGTTAAGGCAATACAGGTCAAGACAGTTCACTCCAGCAACACAAGGGTTAGCTCAGTACGAGTTCGTATACAAGGGAGATAATTACAAAAAGAAGTTCGTGAGATATCAAACGCCTGGAACCAAACTCGTAGAATGAAAAGGTTTGCTGCTAGTCTAATTACTACCCCTGAGTATGACCGGTGGTGGGGTCAGAGGATCAACGACAACATCTGTAACAGCCTAGTTTAGACCCTAATCAGAATAGTGGTTTTGAGACCACAAATCTGAGGTCAAAAAATATTTTAATATTATTTTTGATGTTTATTATATGTGATATAGCCTGTGTGAAAATTTTGTGTGGTAATTTTATCGATTGTGTGCCGAATTAAGAGAAAGGACTTAATCGCGTAAAGTGTAAAATGTTGTGTGCTGATTGTTAAAGTGTCTCATTGTTGTTGGCTTTTAAATGAGTAGGCCTTTTGAAGAAATTGACCCATTATTTAGTAGTGAAGTGATTGATGGACAAATATGCCCATAGTTTAAATGATTTTCATAAACATTTTATTAAGGGTAAAATTGGTATTTTATTATTAATGTTATAATAAACAAAATAAAGCCAAAATGCTCATATTATTCAAGTATCTTCCACCGAAATAAGAAAAGAAGAGAAGGGTTTGAGACTTTGTGATTTTCGGCTAGGGATTTGCTTGATTAAGGTATGTTTTGACTTTGGTTTTTAATGATTTTTATGTTTTTTAGATTGTTGCTTAGTCTACTATCAAGCCCATGTTGTAATTTAAAGAATTGATGATGTTTATGAGATGTGCCATTGAAGAACATGTGAGCTTTGTGATGTTAGTTGGTGAAATATGAAAGCTTGGTGTTGGGATAACATAGTTTGTATTTGAATTTTGGTGAAATTGAGTATTTTGGGCTAAATTGTGAAAAATGTAAATTGAGGGACTAAAATGTGAAATAAATGATATGGCTGGACTTGTATGAATATAGAGAGAATTTGGTTAGGCGTGGGTGAAATGAGATTATGTGTATTTCGTGATTTTTAAATTAGGGACTAAAGTGTCAAAATGTGAAAATGTGAAGGCTATTATGTAAAATACCCTAAATATGTGTGTTTGGACAAAAATGAATGATTTTGTGATTGAATGGATTGAATTTGAATGTGTATAGACCAAGAGAAAAGAGGTTCGGATTGAGATCGAGGCAAAGATAACGTGCTCGATTAATCGACCGTTTCGGTATTTTGACGTTCGAGGTAAGTTCGGATATAGTACAAGTTGTTAATTTATGTTCTATATGATGTGAATTGAATGATTATCTATATAACTATGAGATTAGAAATGCTATGTGCTGAATTGAATTAGAGGGCACAAAGTGTGTGAAATTAGAAACGGGATAGAGATGATTGGCACTGTGTGTGTGAGATTATAGAAGCTTGACTTATTGAATTGGCACTGTGTGTGCGATACCGATATAAGCTTGATTTAATGTATTGGCACTAAGTGAGTGATGATAATTATGTTTGTCTATAAGTTGGCACTAAGTGTGCGAATAAAGCAATAGAATAGCAAATGTTGATCGGAATGTAAAGTCGAGTGGTGAGTAGCATTGTTGGTGACTAACTATGTGTTGGCAAAGGTATGTATGATACCTATGTGGTTGATGAAATTTAAAGTAGATGAATGGATGCTATGTGAGTATTAGATATGGCTGAATTTATGTGACATTGATAAATTATCTATGTGATGGTTTAATGTGAACATTGATTTGATTCAATGAATTAATTGTATTGTATTTCAAACTTACTAAGCTTTGGAAAGCTTACTGTGTGATTTGTTTCTCTGCTTTGTAGTGTCAATAAAGCTAGCTAGGATTCAGGATTGTCAGTATTCTTTATCACACTATCGGCAATCTATTTTGGTACTTTTGAAAAGATGTATATAGTTGAAATATGGCATGTATAGGCTGGTTGTTTTGAAACATATTTGAGACGTGTAAATAGCCATGTGATGTGGTTAAATATATGTTGGCTATAAGCATGAGTGGATTTGGTATATGATGCATATTATGGTTTGGCTTGTTGGTAATGAAAATGTCTTATGAATGATAAGCTTTGTGATGAATTAATGCTACTATGATTTGGTGATATTATGGATGAATCATGCTTGGTAATTCATGTGTTTTAGTTGTGGAATTTTGTTTATAAGTTGGCATGATTAGAAATGAGATTGGATAAGATGGTATGTGATCATTTGACATGTATTTGGTTGCCAAATTATGTGAGAAAATATGCTTAAATGTGCTTGTAGGGTTGACCCTTGTATGGGTGGCAAATTGGCCTTGCAAATGGCCTATTTTGCATACATGGCCAAGAGACACAGGTGTGTGTCTTTTCTGTGTGGTTTAAGGATCACTTCTAGGTGTGTCTGGACAGGTCACATTGCCGAGGCCCACGGGCATGTCTAGTGGCCATGGGAATAAGTCAGTAGCTAGCCTAATTGCACACGGCCATGACACATGGGCGTGTCTAGTGACCGTGGGGATAAGTCAGTATACATGCTCTGTTTTAACACGGCCAGGACACATGGGCGTGTCTTGTAGCCGTGGGAGGCACACGACCTAGTGACATGGGTGTATGACCTCAACGGCTTTGAAAAAGTTTTAAATTTTTAACACGTGTTTAAGGTCTCGTAGACCTAGATAAGGGACTATATGCTCGTATTTGAGTATGTGTAATTGATGTTTAACTTTGTGTCGTGAAGTGAATGTAAATTGTTCCGATGATTCGGTAATGCCTCTTAACCCTAGTTTGGCCACGATTATGGGTTAGAGGTGTTACAACATCCCTACGTCAAATTAAGAAAACATTCGATCAATAGAAGAACACTTGCAGGTGGTCCCATCTGAACTAGAAATCATCAAATAGGATTTTGAGAAGAAAAGTTCAGAACTAGGAAAAAGGATCGAGCAATTGGAGGAGGAGAAAATGCAGCTGGGGCTAGATGTCAATGTCCAGAAACTAGAAGCCAAGAAACTGAGGAAGGGAAAGAATAAGACCGAAGAGGATTTAGACAGTTTGAAAATGGATTACAAGAAGTCGTATGTCAATAAGAACCGCTGGTTTGGGTAAAACATCTGAGCAATGGCGACAAGAAATCTAAGAAGAAAAGACTAGACTTGATCAGTGGGAGAAAAGTTCCATGACACTCGAGCAAGGGAGGACGCTTTAAAAAAGATCTTGTTGGAGAGCCAAAATGAAAAGGAGAATTTAAGAGCTCGGGTGGCAGAGTTAGAAAAGTCACTACACCAGCATCGTAGTCGCAACTCCGTAATCAAATTAAGGGCCAGCCTAAGTAAGATTGAGGAATTAAAAGGGAGGATAGAAGAACTTGAAACCATGCTGCAAAACTGTAAACTCCAGGTTGAACTACTGGAAGCAAATAATGAGCGGTGGAATAAGCAACTTCATCGATCTTAAGACCAAGTCAGGGATAAGGATTACGTAATGGGTGAAGCTTTGGCTCAAGTGCAAGAGGTGGCTAATCATTTACAAACCTTGGCATTCCAAGCTGATGTACTGAGTTTGAAATATGAGTCAGAGTCAGATTAAGGCCAAGAGTTAGCTTGGCTTCTTAAGCAAGTCAAGACCTTAAGCATTAGGGAAAAGCTATATATGTAATCCATTTTATGTAAAGAAATTTGCTTTATAGAAAGATTACTTTACTGAAATTGAATTAGAATCAATGCCTTTTTCTTTTTGCATTCATTGCATTCACGCATCAGCATTGCATTGCATCGTGTGCATTAAAACTCACAAAGAGACTCTAAAATCATGGCAGTTACCCTGGAATATCACTATGGTACACGAAGAAAGACTAAAGTCATGGACCAAAGGTTGGAAAGTTTGGAACAAATGCAAAGAGAGATACAGGATCAACTACAAATACAGATGCAAGAACAGTTGGCCAAAATCCAACAGGATATGAGGGATCAAATGCTAGAATCCCAGATAAGCATGATGAACCAATTAACGCAGTTGCTGGCTAGGGGGCTAGAAAAAAGAAAGAGCCCTATGATCAATACCAGAGACCACAACGAGGGCCCTGCTCATCCTCCATGCTTTACCCCAACAAACACCCAAGCACAACCATAAAGGGTGTCCGTCAACATTAGACCGGTACTTCGGCACCGATAAACTTTTCGACGGGTTCAGGCTCTAACCCAGGAGACAATCCAGCAAATCCCGTTGTCCCTAACCTTGATGATATAGCGAAAATGGGAAAGGCGAGAGTGGAGCTCTCAGAGCAACTGAAAGATCGATACAAATGGCTAGAAGAGAAATTCAAGGCGTTGGAAAGCGTTGATTACCATTATGGAATTGATGCTAAGGAATTGAGCCTGGTCCCGAATCTAGTGCTCCCTCCAAAGTTCAAAATGCCGGGTTTGAAAAATATAATGGGACTAGCGGCATTGACTTTACAATGTTCTATTGGAGGATGACCAGATATGTCAATAATGATCAATTATTGATTTACTGTTTCCAAGACAGCTTGATTGGTGATGCGGCCAAATGGTATAATCAGCTAAATCGTGCCCAAATTAAGTCGTAGAAGAACTGGCATACAGCCTTCATGAAACAATATGGCCACGTGACAAATATGACGCCTGAAAGAATCACATTACAGAATATGGAGAAAAAACCAAACGAAAGCTTTACGCAATATGCTCAAAAATGGAGGGAAATTACCACGCAAGTCCAACCGCCACTGCTAGAAAAGGAAACAACCATGCACTTCATTAATACCCTGAATGTAACACCCATATCTAGTATCCGTCGCTGAATTAAGGTTAAGAGGCATTACCAGACATATCGGAACATTTTACACTCATTTTACAACACCAAGTTAATCATCATTCAAACATATCAAGATGAAAGTATATAGTCTCTTAATGAGTCAACGAGACCTTAAATACATGTTAGAAAGGGACAGGGACTAAACCGAACACATACAAATTTTTTAGAATTTTAAAGATTTTTTAAAACTGCAGAGGTCACATGCCCGTGTGGGTAGGCCGTGTGACACGCCCGTGCGTCCAAGCCATGGCAAAACAGGGCATACATACTGACTTGTCCACACGGCATGAGACATGCCTGTGTGCCTCACCCGTGGTCGACATTGACTTGCACCACACACGGTCCACACGCCCGTGTGTCCAACACGTATTATATTCAAACTTACCTCGGACTTCGAAATACGGAGACTAGTAAATCAATCGAGCACTTTGTCTTTGCCTTGATCTCGATCCGAATCTCTATTTTCTTGGTCTATACATATTCAAATTTAGCTCATTCAATCACCAGTTCATTCAATTTAATCCAAATACACATATTTAAGGCATTTTACAAAATAGCCCTCACATTTCAAAATTTCGACACTTTAGTTCCTATTTCACAAAATCACAAAATACACAAAATTTCACTTCACCCATGCCTAGCTGAATTCTCCCTATATCCATACAAGTGCACACATTTCATTTATTTCACATTTTAGTCCTCCAATTTCTTATGTTCACAATTTAGTCCAAATTACTCAATTCCACCAAAAAATCAAAGACAACATGTTAATCCAACACATATATTTCATATTTCATCAACTAACATCACAAAACTCAAGCATTCATCAATGGCACATTTCAAAATCATCATCAAATTCCAAAATTATTTCAAAATCATCATCAAATTCCAAAATTAAGGCATGGGTGTTATAGTACTTAAAGCAATGATTACAAAAACGTAAAGATTATCAAAAACGGATCAAAAACACATACCTGATTGAAGCTTAAACTATGGCCGAATGTTAAAAGCTCAAACGCTTGATTTTTTCTTTCAAATTTGGTCACTACACCAAAACAGACTTTTATGGCATTTTTTTTGCTTTTTAGCGGATTTTTAAGCGCCACTAATACTTTTTGCTGCGCTTTTGAAAGCGCCATAAAAACGCCTAAAAATGCGCCGCAAAAGTTAGTGGCGTTTATTGTGAAAAAATGCCACTAAAAGTCTTGACTTTTAGCGGCGCTTTTATAAGAAAGCGCCGCTAAAAAGTCTTTAGCGGCGTTTTCAAGAAAGCGCCACTAAAGATGACGCTTTAGCGACGCTTTTATAAGAACGCCGCTAAAGACCCCACCTTTAATGCACTATTTTATAAAACGACGCTAAAGGTTGGGGTTTTTATGCATTTTTACAAAAGCACCGCTAAAGGTCGGGTCTTTAGCGGCATTTCATATAAAAGTGCCGCTAAAGGTTGGGTCTTTAGCGGCATTTCTTGTAAAAGCGCCGCTAAAGGTGTGGTCTTTAGCGGCATTTCTTGTAAAAGCGCCGCTAAAGGTGGGGTCTTTAGTATGCTTGTAAAAGCACCGCTAAAGTGGGTCTTTAAGCGGTGTTTCTTGTAAAAGCGCCGCTAAAAGTGAGGGTCTTTAGTGGCGTTTCTAACAAAAATACCACTAATTTGCACAGATTTGCGAGGCTATTTTTCGCAATATCCTACCCCACCCGCATTAAAACCAACCAAAAACAAAGAAGAATTGCATATAATTCCAACTTAAGGCAACAAATAAAACATTTAAATCTCACCAAAAGCATTAAATCTAAACAATACTTCAAATTTAATAAAAGATATATGATATTTATTAATAAATGAAGCATAATTCAAACAATTCTTACAATAATGTTAATCAGTAACAATGTTAAAAAAATCTTACAACAATAAAACAAATGTCTAAAAGGCCTCTGCATGCATTCTTTGGAACAACTGCATCATAGTCTACAATGTAGCTAGAGTCCTTCATACTTACGTTCTACTCGCCTGCCTCCTCTTTGCCGCTTCCACTCTAAGTTGAGCAATATGCTCGCCTCTCTCACGCTTGCCTCCGCCTAAGCCGAGAAATTTGTTCAATGTGCTCGCTTCCATCGAGATATCTCGGTCTTTCGGTCTTTGAACTTCAAGACGAGATTGACTCTCGGAAGGCATGTATTATCGGGAGCGGATCCAAAATATTAGTCGGGTAACACCGATCCTTGACATCGAACCCGACCATACCTTGTAAGACCCAAAACATTAGTGATAATTTTGTTATAAATATACTCAAGATTAACAAAACTATCAATCAAGCGATCGTACTTTCGGGACCCAAAACATCGATAATAATTACATTATCAATCTCCTCGAGATTAACAGAATCATGACAAAGCAACCGCTTCATACTCCGCCTTCTTCTCCTTTAGTTTATCCTAATAAATCAATAAAAAGTTAGAAACAAAATATATAATAAAAGGAATGGAACATAACTTAAAATTATAAATTTAAAACTACAAATGATGAATTGAACTATTGTAATTAAACATTATAAATATTTATAATAAATCAAATTTTATTAAGTAAATATACCAAAATTTTTGCGTAGCCTCGGATGTCATCGGAGATCCATCCTTCTTTCTATCGTAATGTCAAAAAGTCAAGGCATCCAACTTTTGACCGATGCGAAATTCCTACATTATAGCGAGAAAAAATATAATTTAATAGTATAAAGTAATTAATATTTGAAAGAAGTAATAAATTATAATACCTCAACCTCACTACACGAGCAAAACTTACGGAACCTACCGTAATGCGTGAATTGTTGTTTACATCTCTTGTTTGTTCCAACTCGCTCACGGTCCTACATAATGGAATTTGAATTATGTATATAGTAAATCGATAAACCAAAAATTTATAAGAGTTTGAAAGTATGTAATACCTCTCCTTTCTTTGAATTCGAATCTAACTTAATCTTCCCATTGGTACCTCAACATTCCGTGGGACATTTTGCAATTTTCGTCGAGGCTTATGTCTTTCTTAAAATATTGTTTTTAAGGGTGCTTTTATTGTCTCTCCATTTTTTACCCAACATCTTCTTAACATAGTCATCGGAGACCTCTAAAGCAAATTTACCACGAAATTTTTTTTAAAAGTTAATATAAATGAAGGTTAAATTAAAGTATTATAAATTACATTCACCTTTTATTACCTTAATATTATCGAGAGCTCGATTTTTGTTGGCATCGGGCATGTGATGCCATGATTCGTAGTTAATGGGCAACATATTAGCATTTCGTGCTATAATGCCCAAATAGCGACAACAATGAGCTTCAGATCCGATAGGTGGCCATGATTGTTTCTCCTTACTTGAACACGCCAAGAGGCTCTAAGTCGTATAAATTTGTAAGTAATGTACGCCCCCGACCTCGCTCGTCCCACCACCCTCAATTTGAAAAATGATATATTATTATATTAAAATTGAAAATGAATCAATAGTAAAATTCAACATGCATGTAAAATAAACTTAACATTACTTTCGAATTGTCCATGCTCGTCAACTATGTCCGGCAGACTAGAAGATCCAACAACTGTATCCTATCCACTATTTACTTCTTCTGGATTTGGAGTATTCTGGACAATATTTAAACCTTGTAATCGTCTTCTAGGCATTTTCTCTGCAATACACATAAAATAGTTCAAAATTTTAGTAACAAATAACAACAATAATAGGACATTTAAAACAGTTAAATTATATAACATGACCAACATGAAAATTATAATATTACATATAAATAATAAATCGTTAAATCTTACTACATCATATTTCGTAAATATCTTCGTCCACATCCTGACGAACCCATTGAAATTGTTGACTAGTACTAGGGATATTTTCATTTAAGTCTTGTTCTGGAAAAGGCAAAGTTTCTGATCTTTCGACTATGTCATCTCTACTTCCACTGCCAATGTCGAACAAGTCTCTAGGGGTGTTTCGAAGTACAACGTACCAACCCTCACCAGTTGGATCTTTGAGTAAAAACTTGTTTAACTTGAGAAGAAAACACATACGGCTCGTCCATCGGCTTGTTCTCGGTGTGAATCAATAGAGAGAAATTCACCATTGTAAAGCCATATTGATCGTTTTTAATTCGTGAGCCGTATTCACATCAGCCCAATCACCTCGAAATAAGACAACTTTGCATTTGTCGTAATAATCCAACTCAATGATGTCGAGAATAAGTCCGTAATATTCTAAATTCCCCTCGACCGGATTACTATCCCTAGCACTAGCATAACTTGTAATCAAAGAAATAACAACAATTCGCAATTTTGGGTTCTCCTCAATCTCTCGCGATACCTTGTATGAAATCAGATCCGTTGATGAGGAAGCCACTATATCTTTAACTATTCTGTTTGGACATTGTGAAAACCATTTAACGTCGTCATTTACTTCATTCACTCCAAACCTATTGAGTCGAAAGTAAATCGAGTAATTATGAATGTTATGAGAAAACATTATTACTTGTCAATGAAAACTTAAATTGCATACCATTTGGCTTAACCATTCATGGAATGATTCTGCGAACAACTTATTAATTTCTCATCAATTTGATCTTTGGATCGTGAACGAGCTCTCAATATCTGTTTGTACTCACTACGGTAAAAAGGTTTTACTTTGTTAGAAGACAAACAAATTATAATTGATGAGTATTTATCAAATTCTAGAACTTACTTCGAAATGGTTCCATTGAATCATGATGAAAAGAACGATCGATGTGCTTGGACCCACGATCTATCGTCTAATTCGCAATTTTGACTTTACTGATCGGTTCTCAAACTTTGAAATAAATAAGTTTCGCCAAATTATGATCTGTGAGCCCAAGACATTTCTACTTGGTCATTCATTCTTGTTTTAACATCTTCCAAATACCTCGAATAGAAAGTCATATATTCCTCTCGCCAAGTAGCCTCGGCAATTGATCCTTCCGGATAACGCTTATTAAGATGACTTCAATTTGAAAGGAACCTAAACACGGTATACAACATTATCAAAAGTTGCAACTAAAGGCATTGAGTGAATGAAGGAATATTTTGCAAATAAAGTAAGACCTTTCAATGGGATACATCCATCGATAGAAAATGGGTCCACCAAGAAGTGCTTCACGCGGGAGATGAATTAACAAGTGTACCATAATAGTGAAGAAGGAAGGCGGGAATATCTTCTCTAGATTGCATAAAGTCAATGTGGCTCAATCTTGTAGTCTCTCTAATTCTTGAACATTCAAAACTTTACCACAAATGCCTTTCATTATATTCGACAGTTCAATTACAGGAGTCGTCACCTTTTTCGACATACAACTCCACATAGCAACTGGAAGTAAGTCTTGCATCATTATGTGATAGTCATGCGATTTTAAGCCATATAGTCTTCGATCCTTAAGACTCACACATCGCGATATATTTGATGCATACGATCTCGAACCTTTATATCCTTCAACACCATACGAACACTTCTTTCTCCGTCTTTGACATTGAAAAAATAGCGGCGACAATCGATATTTCATATTCGAAAGTGCTCGGGGATGAAGCTCACGCCAATTCCATGTGGACTAAATCAAGTTGACTCAAGATTATCTTTCAATTTTCCATTAACATTCAAAATAGTCCCAATGATGTTCTCACAGACATTTTATCTATGTGCATGACATCAAGATTATGACGTAAATCGATGCTCCTAATAAGGCAACTCGAAAAAAGTACTTTTTTTTCCACAAGTCCGCCTCATTAGGATCATTCTCTTCATCGATTCATCATCATATTCATCCCAAGATCTTCTATTTCTTTGCGGGTTGGCGGTTGATTCATCTTACCATAAATAAAATTCATATCTTTCAACATTAAGAATATTTCGGATCCAATTCTGCGAAAGAGCTGCTCGAACTCTTTAGTACCATCAAACTGAGCACTCTGAAATCTAAATGCATGATTTTCTGGTAACCACCGACGATGCCCCATGTAAGAGAACTTCTTTCCATTATATAACCATTGCGAACATGTCTGCGCAGCACAACACGGACAAGCATAACGTCCCCTGGTACTCCAACCAGATAAATTAGCATAAGCCGGGAAGTCGTTAATAGTCTACATTAAAGCCGCACGTAAATTAAAGTTCTCTTTTCTCATTGCATCGTATGTCTGAACACCAGCCCATAGTTGTTTTAACTCGTCAACAAGTGGCTGCAAATATACTTCAATATCATTCCCCGACTGTTTCTCTCCAGGTATAATCATAGACAAGATAAAAGAAGATTGTTTCATGCAAACCCATGGAGGTAAATTGTAGGAAACAAACACCACAAGCCAAGTACTGTACGTTGTGCTCATAGTTTGTAAGGGTTAAATCCATCGGATGCTAGCCCAAGCCTCACACTCGAGGATCGCTTGCAAAGCTTGGAAATTTGAGTCAAAACATTTCCAAGCTAAAGAATCTGCAGGATGCCTTAACAACCCATCATCTGTTCGCCATCACGGTGCCACGTCATTGATTTGGTGTCTTCGACGACATGAAAAGTCGTTGAAGCCTTGGTATTAGCGAAAATACCGTAAAATCTTAATTGCTACTTCATTGATCGTGTATCGTGTTCATCCTCGTTACCGTCCTCGTATTTCTATTAATCCAATGGGATTGGTCGCATACATGACAAAGATTATTGGTTTATCCGGTCGCCCCAATACAACATGCAGTCATTTGGGCAACTGTGAATTTTGTTGTAGCCAAGGCCCAAATCCTTTATCAATTTCTTCATGTCTTTGGAAAATTGAGGGATTTTTGCAAAAGGGAACATTTCTTGCAGAAACTCTAACAGCATTGTCAATGATTTTTCGGTCCACCCCCCCAAACATTTCAAGTGAAAAAGACGAATAAAGAATGACAGTTTGGAAAATTTTGATCCTTCATACAGTTTTTCATTCATTTCACCAAGTAACGTGTAGAACATCGCCTCTTCTTCATTTGGTTGTTCATCTAGTACACTTCTTCCCCCTTCGGTGAAAGTATTTCCACCAAAATTATGATCATCGGTTGCACCCAAGTCAGGTGGAAATGACTCGAAACCATCACTGCGCATATTAAAAGCATCTTGCAACATGCCTTCCATGTTATCGTCTCTAACATTCTGATTGAAAGCACTATGAGGATACCCCAGATTCATCGATGAAGATGCTCCACTAGATGTACACTCTCCATGAAAAAACCATTTTTTGTACCCCGGACAAAGTCATTAACAACTAGATGTTCGTAGACCACTTCACGATAATGCCAGTTAATATTGCAACACATCTTACACGGGCAAAGAATCATATTCTCTTGGCTTACATTTTGAAATGCGAAATTCAAAAAGTTTCTACTCCATTTCGATAGTCGTTGCTTACCCTTGACAATTTCATCCAACTCCTATCCATTTCGTAGTTGTTGAAGTCTAAAGTTGACAATAAATTACACGGCTAAATTGTTAATTAATAATTTATGTAAGTAATGATATGATCATATATATAACTGAGTACTATGTAAGTTATGTAAATTATGTAAGTTATGAAGTTTGATCTTAACTTAAAATTATGTAAGTTATGAAATTTGATCTTAAACTTATGTAAGTTATGTATTATTTAAGATTCATCATACGTGACATTGTTACACCTAGGAGGATCCATTATATCTAACTGTGAGATATAAGGCAACACGTCAAATTTCCAAACCTATATACTTTGAATCTTTTTTTCTATACAAGTATTATGTAAGTTATGAAGTTTGATCTTAACTTAAAATTATTTAAGTTATGAAATTTGATCTTAAAATTATGTAAGTTATGTATTCTTTAAGATTCATCATACGTGGCATTGTTACACCTAGGAGGATCCATTATATCTAAGCTGTGAGATATAAGGCAACCAATCAAAGTTTCAAGCCTATATACTTTGAATCTTTTTTTTCTATACAAGTATTATGTAAGTTATGAAGTTTGATCTTAACTTAAAATTATGTAAGTTATGAAATTTGATCTTAAACTTATGTAAGTTATGTATTCTTTAAGATTCATCATACGTGGCATTGTTACACCTAGGGAAGATCCATTATATCTAACTGTGAGATATAAGGCAACCCGTCAGGTTTCCAGCCTATATACTTTGAATCTTTTTTTTCTATACAAGTATTATGTAAGTTATGAAGTTTGATCTTAACTTAAAATTATGTAAGTTATGAAATTTGATCTTAAACTTATGTAAGTTATGTATTCTTTAAGATTCATCATACGTGGCATTGTTACACCTAGGAGGATCCATTATATCTAAGCGTGAGATATAAGGCAACCCGTCAGTTTCAACCTATATACTTTGAATCTTTTTTTCTATACAAGTATTATGTAAGTTATGAAGTTTGATCTTAACTTAAAATTATGTAAGTTATGAAATTTGATCTTAAATTTATGTAACTTATGTATTCTTTAAGATTCATCATACGTGGCATTGTTACACCTAGGGAGGATCCATTATATCTAATCTGTGAGATATAAGGCAACCCGTCAAGTTTCCGACCTATATACTTTGAATCTTTTTTTTTCTAGACAAGTATTATGTAAGTTATGAAGTTTGATCTTAACTTAAAATTATTTAAGTTATGAAATTTGATCTTAAACTTATGTAAGTTATGTATTCTTTAAGATTCATCATACGTGGCATTGTTACACCTAGGGAAATTCCATTATATCTAAGCTGTGAGATATAAGGCAACCCGTTAGGTTTCCACCTATATACTTTGAATCTTTTTTTCTATACAAGTATTATGTAAGTTATGAAGTTTGATCTTAACTTAAAATTATGTAAGTTATGAAATTTGATCTTAAACTTATGTAAGTTATGTATTCTTTAAGATTCATCATAAGTGGCATTGTTACACCTAGGAGGATCCATTATATCTAATGTGAGATATAAGGCAACCCGTTCGATTTCAAGCCTATATACTTTGAATCTTTTTTTTCTATACAAGTATTATGTAAGTTATGAAGTTTGATCTTAACTTAAAATTATTTAAGTTATGAAACTTGATCTTAAACTTATGTAAGTTATGTATTCTTTAAGATTCATCATACGTGGCATTGTTACACCTAAGGAGGATCCATTATATCTAATGTGAGATATAAGGCAACCCGTCAAGTTTCCAAACCTATATACTTTGAATCTTTTTTTCTATACAAGTATTATGTAAGTTATGAAGTTTGATCTTAACTTAAAATTATTTAAGTTATGAAACTTGATCTCAAACTTATGTAAGTTATGTATTCTTTAAGATTCATCATATGTGGCATTGTTACACCTAGGAGAATCCATTATATCTAACTGTGAGATATAAGGTAACCCGTCAGAGTTTCGACCTATATACTTTGAATCTTTTTTTCTATACAAGTATTATGTAAGTTATGAAGTTTGATCTTAACTTAAAATTATTTAAGTTATGAAAGTTGATCTTAAACTTATGTAAGTTATGTATTCTTTAAGATTCATAATACGTGGCATTGTTACACCTAGGAGGATCCATTATATCTAAGCTTGTGAGATATAAGGCAACCCGTCAGGTTTCCAGCCTATGTACTTTGAATCTTTTTTTTTCTATACAAGTATTATGTAAGTTATGAAGTTTGATCTTAACTTAAAATTATGTAAGTTATGAAATTTGATCTTAAACTTATGTAAGTTATGTATTCTTTAAGATTCATCATACGTGGCATTGTTACACCTAGGGAGGATCCATTATATCTAACTGTGAGATATAAGGCAACCCGTCGAGTTTCAATTTATATACTTTGAATCTTTTTTTTCCTATACAAGTATTATGTAAGTTATGTATTATGTAAGTTATGTTTTGGAACAATTTTTTTTTATCACGGACTTTAGTTTTCAACTCAAATTTTGTTTTAAATGAAACTAAATATTTGCTTGTAATATAAATATTGATTAAATTTTTGAAAAATTATTAATTTCTCGATTGGTGATGAACTCTGTTCTATCATATATGATTCTTCTATTCCATGCTTGTGTATATGTATGCGCTTATGTTTTGAAACACTTTATTTTCTCTACATGGATGTCTTTGTTTCTTTTTGTTCTTCATTGTTTATGTATTTTAGCAATGCATGATAGCAAATTCCATTAGAGAATTCAATGCAATGCTCCATATTTAGTTTTTTTTCAATTTAATAGCGGTGTTTTTTTTCATATTATTGTTGTAAATTTAATGTGTTCTTAAGAAGTACTTGTGCGTATAATACTTTAATTCACCCGAGAAGAAAAACTATTTCATTTCTATAAATCATTTCTATTTCTTAAGAGGTATTTACACTTATTAACTTAAAATCTATAATCTCTGAAAAACCATGAAAAATACGCTACTTTGCTTGAGAATAAGCTCCTTAAGTATATCGGAAACCCTAAGTTTCCATATCAAATCTGATGAGATCAAGAACTTATAATATTTACAAAATTAATTTTGGATCTTATTATCGATCTACATTCTTTATAACATTCCATTTGTATGTGAGAATTTTAAATGTTATAAAGAGATGGTTGTTATATATACACCTATAACAACATTTAGGATATCTATCCTATTTTTTATTTTCAAATTAATAATATAATAAATTAATAATAACATTAATTAGTGATCCTTAAATAATATCATTAATAAATTTTAAAAATGTAGTTCCGTTTATTAAATATTATTTTCATTCAATAAAATATGATTAATAGTTTTATGTAAATTTTAAACATTTTATTGGATCTAGATTATGACACATCCATGATATGGGTGAAGAAACAAGATGTAACAAATATATTTATAAAAAAATAATTTAATGATTAGATGAAGCTTTAGTTGAAAGGGTAAAGACATTGAAAATCATGTTATTTTAGGTTCGAATATCATCAATCATATTTTTTTCTAGATTTCACATTGTTTAATTTGACAAATATCTCGACAATAATATTTATTATTGTATAAAAGGTAGGGTTCTCAATAATTGCTCATCTAAGTTGGGACTCGATTGAAAGGTGACATGAACTCAATAAACCCCTTAAATATGGTATAAATAGTATTTTAATTAAAATTTATTTTTTATTTCACTTTAAGAATAAAACTAATTTACTAAAATTTGAGACGAGATTATCTTACGAACTAATTTAGTAAAGAGTGTACTTTATAGTTTGTTGGCAATTGTTGTTATATATAAAAAGCTCATATAGAATACACAAAACATATAAAAATCGATTTTTACAAAAAATTGATCATAATTCAATTATTTCATGTAATGATCATTAAAATATAATATTTCATTATAGATAGCAAAAAGTTCAGATTTAACAGATATATTTCAAGTATGAGTTAACCATTTTCCATAAAAGATTTTATGTGCAAGATAGGCCACAGGATCATAAGGGGGGTTACTGCTGCAAATTTGGAAAACCACAAAAATAAATTCATTCATAGATACATGAAATTGAAGTTTCATAAGTTCCTCATAGATGAAGTTGATTGTAATAATATTCTATCAAAACATAGGATATGTTCTTAATTTTAAGCGGTGATGTAAGATAGTTCAAACATTGAAACATATACATATATTAACTTACTCGAGAATTGGACATATATTAACATAGGATATGCTCATTTTGGTGACAGAAGATAGTTCAAACATTGAAACATATACATATACATAGACAATGAAAAAAAATGTTTCCATTTTCAAACATCAAAAGCATCACAAACAATGAAAGATACACATATTTCATTGAAAATAAACAAAAAATTAACCATATTTTCCTCCTAAGAATGTTAATATATTTCATATTAACTTTCGTGGATAGAGAGAATGTTAGAAAATTTTCCTAATAAATTTGGCTTTTTAAAATTAGATAGGTTATGAAAGAATCAGCATGGATTAAAAGTGTATTTCGATTTTTTTCTATTTCTAGACAATTCACTAACAAGAAAAATGAAGAAAAGTATTCAACTCTGTGAAAAAGAAAGAAGCAAGGAGTAACACACCTTATATAAACAATCGAATATCGAAGATCCAATTGCCCATGACCACTTTTGGAAATAACTCGTGAACATAATATTCGATCAATAACAATTCATGACATAATATATTTTACCATGAAAACAAAATAACAAACAAACAATTCAGAAAAGTGAGAAAACAAGCAGATAATTGAAGCTTATCAAATTACAAAATCAGTTGACCCCAAAAAATATTTATATTCTGAAATCCCATAAAGCTTAAGAGCCTAAAGAATGGGAATCTAACTGAGCAAGCATGCTCCTAAATCTCTTCATTCTTAAGCAGTAAATGATTTGGAATTAAAATGGAAAAAAATGTTTGTAATTGACACCCTTATACCGATTAATCTGCATATAATTTTTAAAAAAATGGTCAATAATGGAAAATTTCTACCAATTAATTATGAAAAGAACGATGGCTGTCATTTAATTTTCATACGTTCATCTTTTCCACGTTCAAGATACCAAAAAAGATAGTATTATATGATATTTCATGTCATAAACACATACTAACATTTGTATGTAATCAATTTATAATTTTAAAGAAAAGAAAAGGAAAAGAAAAAGGAAAAATCTTAATAGAAAACCTTAATTAAATCTTTTAAATATAGGATTAACCTATCAAATTTATTAAAATATCAAACTTGTCCCTTTTAAAAGCTGAAGCTTGGGTCTAGGGATACCAAATTACAAACTGCGATTAACCAAACAAATGCAAACAAGCGGATATCAACAATCAAGATTACACCTAATTCTTGATTGTCCTTACGCATTCATAGTCACAAACCACAATACAAGCAAGATCATTTTCCAAATACAAGTGTTTTATAACAAAGGAAAACAAAATAAAACAAAAAAAAAATCAATGCATTGATTAATTCTCTACGTGATATACTAGGCTTGTCGTAATATTTTAAAACCCTAACCATTCAAAATTTCCATTAAATCTAGCATCAAAAATTTGATGCGTTAATTTCGATACTATAAATTTTAATTAAAAATATTTTGAAGCGCACAATTCTTTGTTCGATTAATATTACATTGAAATATTCATTAGAGTAAAACAATTAAAGATAGAAACTGAAAATAGGAATTTGAGCTCAAATTTTGAATAGATTATCGATGTATGTGCTAAGACTAAATGGAAATTAACGACTAAATCTTAACGCTAGAGCTACGTGAAAAATACAAAATTTTGAATGCCAAAGATGTAATATCAAATAAAATGAACATCTAATGATATCTGCAACTAGGAATAAATAGATTTCTTCACTTGAGGGCACATCAACTAGGAATAAATAGACACGTAAGAACATCTAATGATATCTGCATGCCAAAGTGATTTTGATAAACCATAGAATCAATACATGTTTTAGATGTAGATAATGCTATTCAAATACCTGGGGTTTGGTTTCGGTTCTTGTCGAATTCTCAAAGTATTTCCAGCAGTCAAACCTTTACATCGAAGAAAAATAAAGAAGATAAACAAAATAAAAAACAGAATGATATAAATAAACAAAAAACCCTAAATCAAAAAATTTTCTATTTACAAATTCCATACCGTCGTTCTTTGTTGAATGTTGGGATCTTGGAAATTTTAATTCGTGAAATGTTGGGGACTTAGCTCTTAGGGATTTAGGGAAAATTTAGCGTAAAATGTAAGCTTAGGGATTTTGGGATTTAGGGAAAAGTTTTAGGAGAAAATACTTAGTGATTTCGGGATGGAGGAAGATAAAATCGAGCACAACAAAAGCAATGACGCTTTTGCTCAAATTCAATTATGTTTTGCGGTGTTTCTAAAAAGCGCCGCTAATTGTTGATAAAGCGGCGTCGTCCACCTTAATGCACATTATGTTGTCGATAAACGACGACGTGAAGCTTAATGTCCATACATATTTACGGCGTTTTCTGGAAAACGCCACTAAACATAGACTTTTCGAGGCGTTTTTGAAATAGCGCCACTAATACTTGACAGATTACTGTAGCGTTTTACCAACGGCGCCACTAACAAAAAGCTTTAAACGACGATGTCTTGCATCGTATTGATATATTTTGTGGCGTTTTACACATAAACGCCACTAATTCATACAACAATGTTTCAAACGATGCCGTCTTAAAATAAATTGATAGGTTTTGTGGCGTTTTTGTATTAAACGCCGGTAATTTTAATGTCATTTAATTTAATATTTTTATACTATTATTAATTAATCCATTTACTTAATATTATTAACACTAAATAATCTTTAATATATATATATAAATTATATATCAATCTTATATCCAATTACTTTAAAATTATTTTAAATATATATAAATTTAAAATATATCACTCATATACCCATAAATATTTAAAATTATTTTAAATAATAGTATTTTAATTTTTTCATTTTTAACATATATTTTTCTATGTTATAATTTGTTTCAAAATTTTTCTATGAGTTATTAATTTTTCTAAATAATTTAAATATAAAATTAAAAAATTGCATTTTAGTTAATACAAAGTTCAATAATTATAAGAAGAGGATGAAAGAGTGATTGACTTTTATTACAATTATATTTAATTATTGCATAATTCATAGCAATTTCAAATAAATTATCCTCAATATCGTTAAACCCTAAATTCTAAATCTTAAACCCTAAAACCTAAACCTTAAACCTTAAACATTAAGCCCTAAACCCTAAACACTAAACCCTAATTTAATTTTTAGATTTTAGGTCATATATCTTAAACCCTAAACCCTAAATACTAAACCCTAATTTGTCCTATACCTTAAACCTTAAACTCTAAACCCTAAACCTTAACCCCTAACCCTAACCCACAAGCATTGAACCTTTAACCCTTAAACCAATGAACCCTTAACCTAAACCTTAATTAACCCCTAACCACTACCACTCAAATTACCCTCAATATCGTTAAACACTAAGATCTTAAACCCTAAACAATAAAATCCAAATAATAAACTTTAAACCATAAAATTAACATCCTAAATATTAAACCCCTAAAGCCCTAAAATAAATTAATCCTAAAACTATAAACCATAAACCCTAAACTTAAAACCCTAACCCATTAACCATTTCCCCTTAAACCCCTAACCCTAAATATTAACCCCTGGCCACTAACACTTACACCTTAATACCGATAAACACTAAGATATTAAACACTATACAACAAACCCAAACAACAAATTTAAAACACTAAACCCATACACCAAAATAACAAACCTTAAACCATGAAATTAACATACTAAATAATAAACCCTAAATCAATTTTAATAGCTTAATTTGTAAGTTAAATGAAAATTTCTAAATTGTTTAGTTAGCAATTTGTAACTTTTCATAATTAAGTAACTAAAATGAAACTTTCTCATTGCTTATAAGTGAATTTATCAAAATAAAATTTAATTCAAAGCAAGAATAAGGAAAAAATATAAAAAATTCTTAGCGGCATTTTTTCAAAAGTGCCGCTAATGCTCAGACCTTTAGCGGCGTTTATCCAAAAGTGCCGCTAATGCTCGATTTTTAGCTGCGTTTATCCAAAAACGCCGCTAATGCTCGAACCTTTATCGGCATTTTTCAAAAGCGCCGCTAATGCTCAGACCTTTAGCGGCGTTTATCCAAAAGCGCTGCTAATGCTCAGACTTTTAGCGGCATTTTCCCAAAAGCGCCGCTAATTCTCAGACCTTTAGAGGCGTTTTTACTAAAACGCCACTATAAATCAGACCTTTAGCGTCATTTTTACAAAAGCGCCGCTAATGTTTGGACCTTTAGCGGCATTTGAATAAAATATTTAACTTCAACCGTTAAATTGTTAATCAAACAGCCTTTTCCATTATCAAATTATAACTTTCAATTTTATTAAAATTAAAATCAAAATTTTCCAAGGCTTTTATTTCCTTACATCCAATTTCCTTAAGTCCATTCAAAATTACAAATACACAATTTACTTTCCCACACATAATTCTATTCAACTAAATCATACACATTGACTTCACATTCCATTCCACAATTCATTTTTTCTCAATTCATTATCAAAACAGTACCAGAAATTTCAATTAACAAATCAAAAATCAATTCAAAATGACATTTAAACCAAATTAATTCTCAATTGGCATCCAATCTATTTCAATTATAATTAAGCAAAGTTTATAACCAAACTCACAAAAAAAACTAAAAATTTAAGCTTAAAATTTACCCAATTTCAAACGCCTTAAAGTTTCAATTTACAAAACATTTTACCATTTGCTTTTATATCCACTAAACTCCCAAATTTGTATTTAAAAAATACATTAAAGTTTTTTTTATCTCAAACTTTTATGCTTAAAATTCTTAGGTCAAATTTAAACCTTCCAAAAAACGCTAGACCCTTTTTTAATCCAAATTTTTTAAATTAAATGGTTTTCGTAAACATACAAAACTTTTAAAGCGTTTATTTGGTTTTACCACTTAAACCAAAAGTTTTGTCCAAAAATGTCTTAAGTTAAACTTTAAGCTAAAAAGCAATTAGAATCTTAAAAATACAAAAATCATAATTCATTTAATTTTTAAATCTACCCTTAAAATTAAAAAAACTCAAAAACAATAAAATTAAATTCAAATTGTCAACAAAAACATTAATTCCAAACATCTTCATTTTTTTGTTTTTAAAATGAGATATTTTACCCCACTTAAGTAAATGTTAAAAAATCTAACAAAACCAATTCAGGGGCCTTCTGCAATTTTGAAACATCTAGGCGTTTATCCTTATATTTATTTACTGTTGTGCGCTTCCTTTTACAAATAGCTTAAATTATTCACCTTGAACGGAAGATGGTAAGAAAAGAAACCGTTGAAGATATGATGGAAATCGAGCATCAGCGCCATATCTCAAGAGAGAATGGTGGAAGAAAACTTATCGGGCATCCGCCTTATGAGCTGGAAGTGTTCGAACAACCGGATTGAGAAGAGATTCATGTAGTTTTAGAGTGATTTAGAGTAATGTTCAAAACATGCTTGTTACTTTAAACCTAGAAGCAATAAGAATCCTTTTGTGAAACATCAACGAAGAGGAAGGAAAAGATTATCATCATTGGTATCAAGATATACTGCGATATGTGAAGAATCGTGAATACCCTGATCAAGCAACTGAGAATGATAAAAGAAAGTTGAGAAGATCGCCGCTGATGATGGGCATCGAAACCACCAAATATAATTCCTACAAATAACTCTAAATAGTAGTAGAGTGGTAGTAGGATTCGATTCCACAGGGATCGGACGTTTATTATCAATTTCTGCATTTATCTTATGAACAGAATGTTTGGAGTGTCAAATGGTCGTGGCAAAGGTCGTGCCCACGACTCCTATCGTACTTGCTGAAAATAAATCAGGAGGTTTAAAAATAATTAGAAACTAAATAATTGAAACAGCATAAATAGATAATTAAATAAATTGGAAATCAAATTGAAAATTAAATTCAAAAAATCAATTAAATTTAGCTCAGCTTTAGGCACGAATTTTTCCGTCTTTAAACTGATCCTCAAAATTAGATGAACTCCTCTTTTCCAATAAGCTAGTTATAGCTACCAAGGACGCCTCAGACACCAACTCTTCCTTGTGTAGATTAGTTATGGAACGTCCTATAACTAACCCTTACCGATCGAACAACCTACGAAACATTCGTGATTTAGAACTCCGGCAGCTTTGCGTTCTAGAAGAGCCTAGCTCGAACCAATGCCCTCAAGGGCGTGGGACATTTAGATCTGGTTACTACTTCCCTTGATGAAACCAAACAGCAATCCCCACTTGGCACGCCAATGTGTTCATGGGAAACCGATTAGACAATCGATCCTTTCGGTATCCCAACTATACGTCTAGCCACACTAACTCAAACGACGTTCTTTTTGACTTAGTGTTAATTTAACTTTGTGAGTTGACAGAGTCATACTCTTAATTTAGAGAAATAATAAATATTGGAAAATAGGGGTTAAATAGCTCAGGTTCGTAACTCACGGGTCTTTGACTGGGTTAACACCGGTTTAAAGTTGAAAGGGGTTTAGTGTGGCATGAATTTAATCATGCTTGAAGGTTGTGAAATGTGATTTGGATTTGTGTAAAGGATGATGGAATTTGGAAAGGAAAAGGGGCTTGGAAAGCAATTGAACCAATTTAGGAAAAGAAAACAATTGGAATTGAAATTGGCAGAATGTTTGACGCCAACTTGAAAAGAAAAAGAATAATTCCACTCCAAATTGAAGTAGAAAAGACAAAAGAATAATTCAACTCCAAATAGAAGTAGGAAAAGAACTAATTGATTGATGATTTTCAAGAACTAAAGCCCTATTTATATACATAGGGTTTACTAAAATAGCCTAAATTAATTTAATATATAAAATCTAAAATAATTAAAAATAAAATAAATAAAAATAAAATAAACTAAAATAGGATTTTCTATTTTGGCTTTTTACAAAGTTAAATTATTTGATGTGTCCTTGGCTTCCTCCATCTTTTTATTTGGCTCTATTTCCATGATTTTCTTTCAATTTGGCCCTTTTCAGCTTGTTTTTGATCAATTGCATCCCTGACAAAATTTAAATCATAAAAATACTAAATTAGCAGGGATTGATTCAAAAATAAATTGAATTAAACAAAAGAAGTCATGAAAATTAACATGTTATCAAGTGATTATGTCTTAGATGGGAAGACCCTATACAAAAGAAGAAAGGATTAGGTGTTACTAAGATGTGTGGACGCTGTTGTGGCTAAGAAAATCCTAGAAGAAGTCCATGAGGGTGTCTGCAGAACACATGCTAATGGTTTTACAATGGCTAGTCAAATTATAAGATTCGGGTATTATTGGTCTACCATGGAAGGGGATTGCATCAATTATGCCAAGAAGTGCCATAAGTGCCAAATTTATGGGGACAAGATTCATGTGCCTCCTTCACCTCTTCATGTTATGACTTCTCCATGGCCTTTCTCTATGTGGGGCATGGATGTCATTACTCTAATCTCACCAAAAGCCTCTAACGGGCATTGATTTATCTTTGTGGTCATTGATTACTTCACAAAGTCGGTAGAGGCTGCTTCATATGCCAATGTCACCAAGTCGGCAATCAGCAAGTTCTTAAAGAGGGAGATCATATGCCGGTATGGAATACCAGAAAGGATCATATCGGACAATGCACTAAACTTGAACAACAAAGACGATAGAGAGAGGTGCGGTCGGTTCAAAATTAAACACCACAACTCGTCACCAAATTTCCCAAAAATGAATGGTGCAGTTGAGGTGGCTAATAAGAATATCAAGAAGAATGTGGGAAAGATGACTGAGACTTATAAAGATTGGCATGAGAAGTTACCATTTGCTCTTTATGCTTATCGAACGTTAGTCAGGACCTCTATCAGGGCAACTCCTTTCTCATTGGTCTATGGAATGGAGGCAGTGTTACCCATCAAAGTTGAGATTCCTTCCCTTCGAGTCTGGTCAGAGCTGAAGTTGGATGAAGTAGAATGGATCCAATCCCGATATGATCAGCTAAATTTGATCGAAGAGAAGAGGCTAAAAGCTATCCATCATGGTCAAATGTACCAGAAACGAATGATGAAGCTTACAACAGAAATGTTTGCCCTAGAGAATTCCATGAGGGGGGCTTGGTATTGAATAAGATCCTACCCCTACAAAAGGATTTCAGAGGAAAATGGATGCCAATCTGGGAAGGACCTTATGTGGTAAAGAAGGTCTTTTCTAGAGGAGCATTGATATTAACTGAAATGGATGGCAAGACTTTTCCTAATCTAGTGAATTCAGACTCAGTCAAAAAATACTTCACTTAAAAAAAAGAAAAGGAAAAGAAAAAGGAGAGGCCAAGGCGAAAACCCACAAAGGGCGCTTTGAGACTAAAGGGATTTTGAATTGAAAATCCGTGAAAGGGCAATTCAAATTTTGATCAAAGGTAGGGCATGCGGTAGTCTTGCTATGCCTGAATTAATGAAGAGGAGGTATGCTATATCTTGGTGCATCGACAAAGTACTCTAAATCTCCTAAACACATGTTAAGCTCAAAAGAGTCCTCAGGAAGTTCGTACAGAGAAGCTCAGGCTGCGATATCTATGGCACTTATTTGTCCCCTCACCTGTCTTGTATTCCAACAATGTTTGCTTTCTTTAATTAATCCATTCTTTTCAGATTATGTTCCTAATAAATTTCAGTTTCATCCATCATTATGATCCTTTTCAAGCATTTTGCATTGAAATAACGATTAATGGACTAATAATACTTTCACAAAAGAGTTTTACGATTACTCGGAAGCTTCTAAATAGTACAAGAACATGAAACAAGACTATTATTTAGAACTCACCAAGCCTAAGGGTTGGAAATATTTGAGAAAGAAGAGTCTAAATTGTGACTATTTCTTTGGATTTTACGTCAAAGATATCGGTGAAAAAGAAGACATTACGTTAGTGATACAACCTTAAGGAACAACGAGCAATGACAACCCAGACATTAAAAATGGATCATTCTCATGACATTCTACATTCATACAAATATTATTCATAACACATCTAGTTAGGAGTATTTGATTCATTCTGATCATTGCATCCTAATCATTTGGCATAAGCATAGGCCCATGAAATCAATTCTACAAGTTATGTCCCCTAGAGGACGGTGTAGCAACATCGGTGAATCCACAAATCTCATCTCCCTAAAGTAACAGTAGAGCATATTGAAGTCTTAGATCTTATCTCCTTGAAGTTGCAATTAAGTAGATTAAAGATGACGGATCTTATCTTCTTAAAGTTGCAATGAAGCAGATTAAAGCCACCAGCCTTATCTCTCTAAAGTTGTAGTGGAGCAGACTGAAGATAGCAAATCTTATCTCCCTGAAGTTGCAGTGGAGCAGACTGAAGACAACAAATCTTATTTCCCTGAAGTTGCAGCGGAACAGATTGAAGCCACAAGTTGCAAACCTTATCTCCCTAAAGTTGCAGTGGAGCAGGTTGAATTTACCAATCCTTATCTCCTTGAAGTTGCAGTGGAGTAGATTGAAAATAGCGAATCTTATTTCCAGAAGTTGCAAGTGGAGCATTAAAGCTACAAGTCACAATTCCTATACCTCAAGGTATAGTAGGTCGGATCAAATCTACCAAAACCAAACCTTATCTCCCTGAAGTTGTAGTGGAGTAAACTAAAGATAGCAAATCTTATCTCCCAAGTTGCAGTGAGCAGATTGAAGCTACAAGTCTAATCTCCTCAAGTGGATCAAGCACTAATTCTTATGCCCTTGAAGATGTAGTGGGATGGAATGAGGCTACATGAGGAAGAGAAGCACCAAAAAAGTCAAGACTAAGCAAGACTAGGCAAAATTGGCCTTTTAAAATCTTTACTTTGTTCCCATTACGACAACGAATAAAGAGGGCATTGTAAGGTAGAATTTTGGCCGGGTCCAAACATACCCAAACAAATTTAAACCCAATAGACCCAGCCCAAATAAATTAAACCCATACCAACACCAGCCCAAACCCCATTATAAACCTGAAGCCTAATCTAACCCTAGCCCAATACCCTAAAATAATCAAAACAACCAAAAACCACAGGACCGACCACTCGCTCCTCCACGCCGGCGCCTCCATACCTCCATTGCCCACTGCCTCGGCCTCACGTTACTGTGAAGGGACAAAAGCAAGAGTAAACAAAAAACAAGACATCATGTATCAATTTTAGCTATAAAAAAGGCCATGAACAAACTTTGTTTTTTTTCTCTACACACATTTTTGAAATACAAAGAGAAGCAATTAGTAGATTAAAGGTGGCATTTTTGCTCGATTTTATTTTTTATTTCCGTTTGATTTTTCTTTTATTCTTACAAAAATACGGAAATGAGAGGAAACTCACCTAAATCGGCCGATCAACTTGCTGTCAAAGGCCACACCGAAAAAGGAGAAGAAACGAAACATTTCTTTGTCGCTCCGCCGGGTTTGGCAGGGTTTTCGGGGGTTTTGGTCTCGGATCCTTTCTCCACGCATGACGGGCTTCGAAAAGGGTTTTTTATGCTCTCCGGCCACCGTGGACGGCGATGCCGCCTCCGCCGACCAACGGCCGCCATAGTGGTCCAGTGATCGGGGCTTGGTCGAAATTTAGAAAGGGGGGAGAGTTTGAGAGAAAGCTTTTGATTTTTTTTTTTAAATAAAGGAAGACTGAAGTTTTAGCAAAAAAAAAATAATAATAATAACATTTATAGCTTACCCGAAACGGCGCCGTTTTGGGCCGGAGAATAAACACAAAAACAACGTCATTTTACTAATGGCCTGCTCGATTCAATTCGACCGGTGGAGGATCTCGCTTGTTTTAAAGCCAAATGGGCTATTTGTTTGTGAGTCCTTCCGCATTTTCTTTTTCTAAATTCATTTTTTATTTTAATTTATACCTTTGAATTTTATTTCGGTTTCAATATGGTCTATTTGAGCAGCTACTGTTTTGGAGGAGAAGAGAGAATTTCCCATTTAGTCCCTCCTTGTTATTCGCAGCGTTAAACTTAGTCCTCCCTTTTCTATATATTCCCAATTTTACCCAAAATTTCGTTTAAAAAGTTCAATTTAGTCCCTTTTTGTTATTATTATTATATTAATTAATTAATTAATTTAATATTATTATTACTATTATTATATTTCCTTTTTTGTTTATCACTTCTCATTATTATTATTTTTTAGTACACTTTTTTTAATATCATTACTCTTGTTATTATCATTTTATCGTTTATTTTATTTATATCCTTTTAAATAATTTCAAACTTTAGATTATTTATTATTTGTATTATTATTATTATTATTATCATTATTATTAGTATTATTATTTTAAACTACTTTACCTCATATTGCTTTCTTTCTTTATTCATTAGTAATTCACTACACCAAAACAGACTTTTAGCGACGTTTTTAGTGGCGTTTTAATGAAAAAAGCCGCAAATATTATACATTTGCGGCGTTTGAAAGAAAACGCCACAAAAAAGTTGAGCAATAGCAACGTTTTAGAAATAACAGCCGCTAAAAATGGGAAACCGCAGCGTTTTTCACGAAACGCCGCCAAAAACCTGAGCATTAGCGGCGCTTTTGGAAAAACGCCGCTAAAAAACTGAGAATCAGAGACGCTTTTTAAAAAGCGCCGCTAAAAGTTTTTCATTTCTTTTCCTTATTCTTGCTTTGAATTATATATTTTATTTTGATACATTCACTTATAAGCAATGAGAAAGTTTCATTTTAGTTACTTCATTATGAAAAGTTACATTGCTAACTAAACAATTTGGAAGTTTTTATTTAAGTTACAAATTAAGCTATTAAAATTGATTTAGGGTTTAATGTTTAGTATGTTAATTTTAGGGTTTAGGGTTAATTTGTTATTTTAGTGTATGGGTTTAGTGTTTTAAAGTTTGTTGTTTAGGTTTATTGTATAGTGTTTAATATCTTAGTGTTTACTGGTCGTATTAAGGTTTAAGTGTTAATTAGTGGTTAGGGGTTTAGGGGGAAATAGTTAATTGGTTAGGATTTTGGATTTAGGGTTTATAGCTTATAGTTCATGGGTTTAGGGTTAGGGGTTTGGAGGGAAATGGTTAATGTGTTAGGTTTTTGAGTTTAGGATTTTATGGTTTAAGTTTAGGATTTTAGGGTTTAGGGTTTTAAGATTCACAATAAACGCCGCTAACTTTTTTGTAGCTTTCTTTATGACATTTACTATTAGTGGCGCTTAAAAAAAAAAAAAAAAACGCTAAAAGTGCATTTTGATGTAGTGATTACTATTAAATTTTTAAATTAAATTTTAGTTTTCATTGTTCATTTACTTTTCTTTTATTTTATTTTATTTTATATACAATTGGTTTGTTTTATTATTTTATCATTATTTATCTTATTTTTTATTTTTCATCTTATTATTGTTATTTATGTTATCGCATTCATTATTATTACATATACATGTTAGTACCATGATTTTTATATTTTATCAAGCATATTATGCCATTATTATTACAAATTTGTGTCACATTAATTTTTGCCCGATACATAAAATTTCGTTTTTTAAAATAAGCAATCTTTTGTAATTCAAGATTCGAAAAGTCGTTTCTTAACTTACGGGATTTTAATTTTCTCGATAAATCCGAATAAACGAACGTTTTTAAAGCATAATTTTTTAAATATTCTCGGGAATTAAGAAACGATCGTGTTCTAACTTACGAAATATGATTTCTTTCTAAAATCGAGATAATCGAATATCTTTTAAAATAAATAATTTTTTTGGCGTTTATTCGCGTATCGGGAATTTAAGACATTGTGTCCTAACTTACGGGATGTAATTCTTTTTTCTCGATTAACGTGAAATATCTCATTTTCTCAAAAAAATTCAATTAAGCAGTATTTTAACAAAGGATTGTATTTTTAAAATCTCTTCAAATTTTTCATTCTCGACACTAAGACATTAATCAATCAACTAGGTACCAATTTTTGTGCGTTACGAGGGTGCTAATCCTTTCTCGTACGTAACCGACTCCCAAACCCGTCTTTTTGAATTTCGTAGACCAAAAAGCGTTGTTTTAATAAATCGAACTGTTTATTAAAAACAGTCATTTTACGAGGTGACCCGATCACACCTCATCAAAAATGATTGGTGGTAACTCCCATTTTTTCGTTTTCAAAATTAAAGTCGATACCTCTGTTTATAAAAAAAATGGTTTCGACACGTACATTACCAATGATAATGTGAAATTCCTTGAACCAATGCCCCCTAACTCCAATCAATCTAATGTTAAGAGTTATACATGCGACTTAAGATTGCAGTCCCTTCAACAGTTTTCATGGGTGTACCATTTAGTCACTCATATATCATACCTACTATTGATTTTAATTTCAAATTCATTTTTTATTTTTTATTTTTGGCTTTATGTTTTAGCATTTCAACCTTAGTACTTGATTTTAAATTCTTGTAAATTTTATTCATTTCGTTACCCTCATCCGTTTTATAGTTTAAGCATAATTTGTTTGGGCGAGGTGATATTTAAGTAAACTCTCCCTAATAATATTGTCAACTCCAAAATCTAAACTTGGTCCAAATATTTGAGAAAGAAATCTACTTTACTTCTTCCAACTACTTGTTGGTATGGCTGGTTACTTTTTTCTAACTTTTAATATTTTGACTCTTTTATTCTTTTTGTTTTCTTTTATTCAAAATAAAAGCGTCATGCAAAATAATATTTTTCGTGACCATTTTGTAGTTATATTGTTACTTTAGATCTCAAAAATAAAATTAACAATAAAATACCCCTTCGCGATGTTTTTGTTATGGTTTTTTTGGACTTTTTTCACTTTCCATAACATTTAAACTTGTCACCCATTACATTTCAAAGCGTCACAACAACCTTTAATACGTGTGACACCTTTTGTATTTTTAAAAAACGTCATGAAAAACTCAAAGTTGCATTTCAGTGACATTATTAATTTGGTTGTTTTTGTGAATCATCCATGTAACTTTCGATAATAATACGATGGAATCAACATTTCCTTATTCCATCTCATGCTTAACAATAATTGACCCTACTAGATTAGTGCATTATAAGTGTACTCAACGGTGGCTAATCGTACCCCTTTTCTCCTTTGAGTGGTGGTGACAATTAAAGATGATCTCCACATTTCTCTCCCATTCAAGGTATGCCTTGGGATAATTCTATCCGTAGAAGGAAGGGATGTTCATTTTTATGAAGTTGATGTTATTGTAATTTTCTTGTTGTGAAGAACCATCACTCTTTCATTAAGAGTGGCCTGACTAGCCATCTGTTTGGGACCATCTTTTCCATTCCGTCTTCAGACTCCATTGTTTGATTTTTAATTAGTTCATTTTATCGTCGCTTATCTTTTCAATTCGAGTCTCAAACTATGTTTCTTTGACTTCCAATCGACCAATGCTTCAAGGGCTAACGAATTGGTTTTCTAGCCAGATGTAGTACTATTATTTGAGGACATCTTTTAGTTTCTGCAAGATTGAACAAGAATAAAATAAGAGAAAATTTCTTCACTGTTACTCACTCATGTTTGCACCCAATTGGCTTTTACCCTCCATTAAACTTACCACGCTTAGTTAAAATAAAGAAATAAATTCAAAGAGGATGAAGGTTGGTAAAGTAAATCTATTCCTTATCCCATGGCCGGCTATGTGTAACAAAGAACCATAGGATAACTCAAATTTTACCCTTTAAATATTTAACCGGCCTTGATAAAAAGAAAAACTTTTATTATTACAAAGACTATATTTCCGATTAATTTCATCTGAATTTACATTGAACGGAGCAGTGGGAATTTACAAAATTGCATTGTAGCTTCCTCAATTAACATATAAAGAAAAAAAAAACAATTGAATATTAATTCGGTTGGTATCCACATTGTTGCTAGTACAAGAAGACGAGGGGTCGAACACGCTAATATACTCGCCTTTATCCTTATTTAAGAGTTGAGGAGGGGTTTGTTAGACAAAACACGTTAGCGAACAAAATAAATTAATTATAAATAAACACATATGAAATAAAATATAAATAAAATTATTTATAATTAATTTATCAAATACAAAAAATCAAATAAAATAGATTCAGCCGCTCCTATATTACTTGGAGTAATGTTGGTATAATGTCTCCTAGGATACAACAACAACAATGATCAAAGTAGCAGCACCTCTACAACGATCAACAAACGAACAATGTCTTTTTCTATCACCAGAATGTTTAAAAATATGAAGGAAGAAAAGGAAGAGTTTTGAGAGGAACATAGTTTCGACAAGAGAAATTATCAGAGAGTATGAGTGCTTAAAACCCCTTCAGAAATCATAGCCTTTTATAGGCATGGAAAGTGTTGAAATTTTGGAAAAAAATATCCATAAAATCTGCCATTAAATCAAATTAATTTAAATTTTTTAATCAGATTTATTAGAATCAAATCAATAAGATAAGTTTTCATATATATGTAGATTTTGTTTGTTGAGGAAAATAAACTCGTGTTGAGCTAAAATATCTACAATCCTTGTGCTTGAGGCAATGGTACAAGCTTAGCAATTAAATTACCTTTTAAGAGAATTTCTCATTTATAAACACATCTCACACTTGGTATCTAATCAATGTGGGATCTAAACCTTTACTTTTCCTCAACAATATTTTCAAGTAGCTTACTTTGAGTATCAATTTCTCATTCACCACTCAACCATTTTAAGCATATGATATGCTGTTGTAAAGGTCTCATGGAGTAGAATATGAAACCATAATTTTATAATTCAACTCTCCACCTTTACCTATTGAGAATATGCCTCAAAGCTCCCATAAAAGCAATTTTTTCAACAGGATTATGAGTGGCTTTAAGCATTGTATCTGAAAAAAATATATAAAGAAAAATTTTTAAACAATCCAAAATAAAAGTTACATCAATTTGAATGGAGACGAAATCGAAAGTAAAGTTAAAAACCTTTTTAAAAAGGATCGAAATTAAATTATATATTTTATGTTATGATTATTTATAGCCTCAAAACTAAGATTTCTAAGACAAAATTTATACCTCTCCTATGTATCACCGAAGTAAATTAATCAAATAATTTCATTATTATCACTTCAAGGGACGGATGCATCTTCCCTTCCTAGTGTCTGGGTGCAAAGTTTCTAATACACCATTATTCTTAAAATAAAATAAATGATATATATATATATATATATATAGACTTTCTCTATGTCAGTTCATGTTCGGGATTTATAGTTATACCTTTCAACATTGTCGTTTGATTCATTTCGTAGATTCAAATCAACATCATCTCTTTAAGAATACAATATCTATTATTAATACATCTAATATTTGTCAATAAGTAAATACTAAAACTGATCGCCAATCCTTATCTCATGGCCGGCTATGGCTAACAAACTCTATTTTATTAAATTACAAAGAACCATAGGATAACTCATTTTACTGCATTTTTATTACAAAGGCTCAAATTCCAGTTAATTTCATCTTTGAAGGTCAATTGGTTTAATAAATCATTGGATAAAAAACTTGACTTTGTTAATGACCTGGCCTGGTGGACAAGTTAAACTTAAATCTCGATTTTGATCATTTTGTCGTTTCTCGTGTGCTTCCCCTTTAAATTTATTTTACTTGGTGGAAATTACTTCGAACGGAGCAGTTGAGAATGAAAAATGTTGGAAAAAAGTGCCATATACAAAATTGCATTATAGCTTCGTCAATTAAAATAAAAAGTTATATCATTTTGATTGGAGACAAAATACTTATCTTTCTTTCAAGTTAAAAACATATGTAATTCTAATCAATAAGAAGCTGCGATGATGGTGTCATTTAGGTAAGGGCTTAGTGGATGCTGAGATGGTTTATTAGTAGATGATTGGCTGCCGAGGGTTGAGAGCTTGGGATATACGTGTATATATATACATATCACCATTTAGGTTTCATATAGGAAATTAAATCGGATTACGTATCAAAAACAAAATGTTGCTGTTTTTGCTTTCTACTTTAGTCTTCTTGGTGAACTAAGTGGCCAAGTTGGTGGCCTTAGACCGGCTGGTGGTGGCGAGGTTGGTGTCAGGTTAATCGTTGATACGGGATCGAGGAGGGAAGCTTATATAGCTTTGTTTCCATGGCGATTTCCGATTTCAATAGCTTTCGTAGGGACAATGAAATGAGGATAGCTCTTCATACAATAGACCCTTTACATTCTTCATCTGACGGTAAGTAAGCTATATTTACTTGAAGTTAATTTATCATTATTAATAAATATTGAGTGCAATAATAAATCATATTAAATTGAAGATGAATTTGTTGAGAGACACAATAATAAATCCGAAAGATTAATCTCTATAAAATAAAATGGATAGATAAGATACTTATACTCAGCATCTATTTGAAATATGAGTTCACATTTTATTTAAATTTGTTTATATTGATAAATTATTAGTCTTCACATGTTGAAGTTTGTTATTTTACTTTTAAACTCATTTTATATTAAAAATTAATATTTTTAAATTAATATTTATTAATTTTATATTATATAATATCTATTTTATTAAAATTTTAAACAACATAAATATTTCAATTATTATATCATATATACTTAAACAATATTACCCAAATCACATAATATATAAATAATAAATAATAACATATTTTTAAATCAAAAATTTGATTAGGCTCAAGTCGAATTAAAGCCTTTAATGTTGGACCTCAAACCTAGTTGACATTTTGAAACACCCTTTTTATTTTTATTTTTTCGAACCCACTTCCAAACCTAATATTTTTTAGGCTAATGTTCAAATTAGAGTTTTGTTTTTTTACGAGTTGTTAGTATAAGAGTTTAACCTTTCAAAATAGTCATATAATGGACAAACATTTACGAAAGTACTCAAATAAAAATTTTCGCTCACTTCAGTCCAATTTATAGTAAGAATTAGGTCAATACTAATGTGTTTAAAATAAAACATATGATAGTTGAATCAGATATTATTTGAAAATAAAATAAAATAATAAAAGCATAAATTCAAATTTAATGTACTCATTTGAAAAGCTCTTATTTGAGCATTTTCGAAAACGTTTCGTCCTTTTTTTGATCATTTTGAAATATTTAGCCTTCATTTGAGCACTTTTGTAAAGTTTTGTCCATTATATGACCATTTTGAAATGTTGGACCATGAGTAACCCTTAAAAAATTGTGTTCTGATTTGAGTATTTAGGGTAAAAGTATCATGGAAGCTCTTATATTAAGAGTTACATTACATTTTACCCATTTTACTAAAAAAAGAGCAAATTAAGCCCTATAAATTAGATCAAATAGCAATTTGATCCTTCTGTTAAAAATTTCATCCATTTTTATTGTTAAACATTGGTCCTTGTAATCAGTATAAGGTACACGTATTACATCACATGTAGCTCTTGTTATTTCATCAACCATGTCAATTTTAACATAAGAAATGAGTGCATTTTTTAAAAAAAAAGGAATAAAGTTGCTCTTTGATCTAATGTATAAAGATTAATTTGTCTATTTTTTAAATTGAGTACAAAATACAATCTGATTTCTAATATAAGAGCCTCCATGGCACTTCTACGTAGCATTTAGCCATATTTTATAATAATAATAATAATTCAAAGTGTTAACCTCTTATGCTATACATTTCCTATCCAGCTTATAACCTCTTGGAGAAGGCGAAAGTCAAGGTCATCCTGATCAGTGCACAAAAATCAACATTAGACACAAAGGTTTTGGCTGAGTTTGGAAATCAAACCAAAATTCCAGTAATCTCAATTTCAAGCTCCACCATTGATGACGACCTGAACACAATACTATGGCCTGGTGGGACATCAACCATTCCCAAAGGTCGAATGATGCAAACAAGTACTAATAAGACCCTAAAGATTGCTGTTCCAAAATCGAACGGGTTCCCTCAATTGCTGAAAGTGGAGCCTGATCTTCAAACCAATACCACCATTTTCTCTGGTTTCTGCATAGCTGTTTTCGAAGCTGCAATAGCGGGTTTGAAGTATCAAGGGTCATATGAGTTTATCCCCTTCGAATATAATAACCCAAACATCGGTGAGGCTTACAATGATCTTATCTACCAAGTATATCTCCAGGTATGGTTCGTAACAAGTTTATCTAGTTCGTTTATGCCACTTGCTTTCACTGATTGTGCTACGGATAAACAAAAACAGAAGTACGATGGTGCTGTTGGGGACATAACAATCAATGCAAATAGATCTTTGTACGTAGATTTCACTTTGCCATTTACCGATATAGGAGTGGGGATGGTTACTGGGTTAACTCCAAAGGACAACCAAAACTTGTGGATTTTCTGGAAACCACTCACACCAGGACTTTGGCTTACAATTGTGGGAGCTTATGTGTTAGCAACTTTTGTTATTTGGCTAATCGAACGTCCTGCATTAGCTGAGCAACAAACCCAGCAATCAAATGGGCAAATTGGAAGGATGATTAGCTTCTCCTTCTCCATCCTTGTTTTTGCACAATGTAAGCACACTCTCGCATATCTATTTTGTTCAAAGCGTAATTTATTATTGGTGACTGAATTTTCACGTGATTTGATTGAGTAAAAATACATTTAGCAATTAAAAATGTTTTTAGACATATTAAAATAGAGGGACTAAATCTTAAATTTTAGCATAATAGTAGGATTAAAGCTATCATTAGACCCAAAAATAATCCATTTGTTCAATGCCTTTTTCTATAATTTGTTTATACTTGTTTTATTTATCTTAATTTTTTTAAAATGATGGTTTCTTTGAAAATGTGAATTTACAGGGGAGAAATTAACCAGCAATTTGTCGAGATCCATGGTTGTTTTGTGGGTGTTTGAGATGTTCATAGTGGGTTCGAATTACACCGCGACGTTGACATCAATGTTGACGGTCCAACATATCGAGCTCATCTCAAAGGTGGACAACATAGGACATCGATTAGGTCCTGTTACCCAAGAAGTTGTTGGCATTCTAAACATCCAGAATTCTAGTTCAACTTCTAAATGGCTTACTTCACCTGCACAATTTGAAAGGGCTTTATCGGAAGGTAGCAAAAATGGTGGCTTCTCTGCTATAATTGATGAGATGCCATACATCAACGTCTTCCTAGAAAAATATTCAGCACATTATTCTATGGTCGGCCCTGTCAACCGTACCACCAATGGCTTTGGCTTTGTAAGCTATCAATTACTCCTCGTAATTGTTTTACATGCATATACTTTTAGGGCAAACTTGATTATGGGAGGGATGGAGTTGATTTACCGTTTAGCCTTTCTTTTTTTTTTCTTTTGTTTTTTACAATTAAGCCCATTGGACGTGAGAATGAAGTTAAGATTTTAGTGATGAGGTTCAACATAAAATTATAAATTTTAGGGGAAACAATTTAATCTAAAGGGTAAAAGAACTTGAAGTATTATTTTTCGGAGGGCAAAATTGTGACTTTTGCGTTGAGATTTTGTAAAAAGTTTCTTTTGAGGTTTTAGGTTAGAATCCAAAAAAAAATGAATGTTTCAAGATACAAAATTTTAAGATATTGTGAGTGTTCAGATAATTATAAATATGTGAAAAGATATCCAAATTTCGACACATATGAGGACTATTTGTATGCTTGTGTATTAGCCCTATTGTTTTAACTTTATTTTGAAACCTTCAGGTATTTCCAAAGGGTTCCACCTTGGCTAGAGACATATCAAGGGAAATAGCAAAACTCAGAGAAGATGGGAGACTTGAAATGCTTGAAAATGCGTGGTTCAAAAGTTCAATCACTAATTTCGATTCGAAGGATACATTGAACAGTGTGAACCCATTTACAATAAATGACTTTCGAGGCTTATTCTTTTTCACCGGAACCTTTTCAGCTTTAACCGTTCTCTTGTTTTTTGTTTCCTTGCTTCGCAAAAACTTTCATATTATGAAAAAATGGGGACAACCTAAGATTGTGAAGCAATACGTTTACATGAAAATTTTCAAAAATAGAAGAGACGCCAATGTAATACACCCAGAGTTTGATAATCTCTGAAGTTCATGAAGTTATATCATGAGCCTTAGATTGTATGAAACTGTGATTCCACGTCATCCTTATGCATTTCCAATAGGAGGATGACAAATCAGATTTTTCCTCCTGATGGATTTGAATTTTTTCAAGAGAAAAAAGTTGAAAATCTAGAGGAAAAATTTGATTTGTCGTTCTACTATTGAAAAGGGATAAAAATAACATGGAATTACAATTTCATACAATCTTGTCTCGCCCCTTATATGTAAGTTCCTAGTATGTTTTGTTTCAAAGAATATTTTCACTACTCCTTAATACTTTGTTTTCCCATCATATAGGTTATTTTGATGGTAATAAATTTATTTCATAGAGTATTATTAGTTTCTAATCTCAAGAAATTTATTAGTTAAGTTGTATGTATCAATTAAAATATAATTATAATTATAAATTTTGTAGCATTTTAAAATTATTATAATTGAGAAAGTAAAAATAATATAATCACTACAGAAAAGCAGACTTTTTATGCCTTTTTTTTTTTTTTTGCGTACGCTAAAAATGTCGCTATAGAAAACACCACTAAAATTTGCGTTTATTTTAAAAAGCGCTAAAAGTCTCTGGTCTTTAGCGGCGCTTTTATAAAACGCCGCTAAATGTCTTGGTCTTTAGCAACACTTTTAAAAAAACGCCGCTAAAGATCACGACTTTTAGCGACGCTTTTTCGTAAAAAAAATACCGCTAAAAACATGACTTTCAGTGATGCTTCCTTAAAAATGCCGCTAAAAGTCATATCTTTAGCGGCGCTTTTACAAAAACGCCGCTAAAAGTCATAAAAATAAAAAAATAAAAATTATAAAAGAGCATATATCAAAGAGAAGTATGCAATAAAATCAGCACTACTATCACAGCACACAAAGAAGCATTAGGATAACAGTTTATATACAAAGAAACACTTGCCAAAATGCACCAGAAGCAAGATACTATAAAGTACAATAAGCTAGTGTGATTCCTTCAATTAAATGTCAGTCGTTCTTCAAACAAATTAGGCGAGACGCCTTCTCATTGCGACCTCCAAAGAGGTAGCTCGGTTCCCCAAGACTCGATACCATATTTTGGATCACCAAAGTGCATATAGTTTAGAGAATACAGATGGTGGTCCTCAACATGTCGCTCAAACCATAATAAAGTTAAAATGAGAAAATGAATGAGTCACCAGTCAAATTATCAAAAAGGCATTCAGACCTAAAACTTAAAAGAATAGAAAGTATAATTCACGTTGAATATTTCATTAAAAATCACAGTTAGAGAGAATGTTTACGGTAAATGGTTGCATTTACAAAATGTGTAAATTTATAAAATTCTTTGCAGTTAAGCAACCATAGAGAATCATGCAACAATAGGGACCATCTTGCCGGACAAATTAAAAACTACAAGTTTATGAGAAGCATGTTGTACATTTCTAAAATGAATAACAAAAACAACAATGGACAATGTTATGTTCCAAGATCATTTATATCCTAATTTATTTTAATCATGTGAACTAAGAGGAATGCTATTCTAGCAGTTTTATGCCTTACCCAACAAAATGATGAGAAGCACATCCCCACAGAGCCATGGCACTAGAACTCCATATATATCGCATCCTTCAAAAGATAACACCGAACCTTGCGGCATGGGAAATTATTTAAGTTCCAACTCGACGTTACATATTTATCTCAGATCATTTCCAGTTAACACGAAGACACCTTAGGAAAGCCAACGCCAAATGTTCCATTTCCAAGTCACTCCATAATATACCGCAATACAAAAGCAAACTCTAGTAGAAGTAAACAGGATTTCCATCATATATACAACTTACATTATCTCGAGGCTTGTCATGGAACTAAAATCAGAAAGAAAATGAGATAACCCAAAGCTACCGAGATACCTGAAAATAATCTTCTTTGGTCGTACAAAGAGTCGAGGCAAATCCACCGTGAGAAGCTTTGTCAAAAACTTGAAAATAAATGTAGGGAGACAAAATATGAGTAAAGTAGAAAAAGGAGATACAGAGAAGCGGTCAAACCCAGAAGATACAAAATAACACCTAAAATAAAATGAAAATATTAACAAGAAAAGAGCCAAAGAGAATTCATCCGCTCCATCAACGGTAAAACATTTACATAATTTGAATGATGCATAAAAAAGTATATTAATAGTAGCAAACAACAATAATTAGAAGCACTAGTTAATGAATGCCAAATTCAATTACCCATTTCATACTGCAGAAGGGAAGATTATCATAAATTCATAACAGAGAGATTCTTATAATATCAAGAACATTGAGGTAAAACTACACCAAGCTTACGTAAAATCTTAACTTAAAACTACAAGTAGATTAGTAGGCTAAAATGCAAAACAAATGTTACCATTTGCCTCTACTCTAACAAGTTCTAAAAACCTACATCAAGAAATCTATAATTTAATGACTCTAATGTTGTGAAAGGAAAGAAAGATTATATTAAATTGATAATGAAAGGTTCTCATAGTATTTGCTTGAGCAATCATTTCATGTAAATGACTCCTATACTTAGAAAGTCTTAACCCACATACCAAGACAAAAAATAAAAATAAAAATGTTTACAAACCAAATCAAGAACCTTGTATAAATTACAACAACTGTGAAACAAATTGCACTTACATTGAAAGAACTGGAATTGTTGGTATTGGTGTGCATGCAAAAAAAGAGAGAAAAGGAATACGATCGGCATCTTCAATGGAAGTCACCCATAAATAGTGAACTCCTAATAATTTTTATTTAAAACTTACACAAAGGAATTGAAGGCAATCTCCAAAGAAAAAAAATCAGTAATGAACAAAATCACAATGTTTCTCTTGACTACATAGTTATATAACCAAAATCAAAAAACTATATACTCTCTACAAGAGCACCACCAGTATAACGAGGTCCTATTTGATACATGTATCAAAGTAAATGGAAGTTAGTCAAAATACACTTTCAAATTTGCAAAATGGAACCTCCATAAATAATCCCCAAATCATAGCAAATTAAGTATCAAACTTGACGTCATACAACAGCAGAATGGAGGAAGAAAAGGGTAGCTAAAACTGGAAGTAGAAGATTGTAAAATGATCATTTAGTATGGGTAATGAGAGGAAGATCTTTAGTGCCCCAATTGAAAAGTGGGGATAACAGAAACCAAAGTTGTTGGTGAGGATAATAAACATGAATAAACTGGAGAATTATGTGAAGGCAAAGCAAACAGCACAAGGAGCTTGGGATGCTGCAAAGGGAACAATGCAAAAGATAAAGGAACACAATGTATTTTCAACTTAGTTAGACTCTAAAAGATTTAATTTCAACAGTACCATTGGTAATATTTACCATCAAACAGCTAATTTACTCCTAGCAAAGACCAAGCAACTCCTAAATTAAACACCAGCAATAAAGTTAAAATGCATGCAACATAATACATCAATCAAGAGTAACACTATTACATTCGTCTGAATTTCTTTTCTTATAACAAAATGTAAATAAAAATCCAAAAATGCTGGAGCAGAATGGCAGAATGGTAACAAAAGAAATTGACATAGACTTACGCTTTATAGACATCACCAAAAGATCCTTTGCCAATCAACTCCACTTCACTAAATCTGGTTAGGAATATGATGAGATGAAGCAGGAAGTGATGGAGCCTTATTGGAAGAGAGCATGCGATGAACTGGATGCCCTTTAGATCTTTGAGTGATATCACAAAGATAACAACATAACATGCATGAGAATATATAATCACAACTAGAAAGCAGTTCCTATTTGAAACATGGATATTCTTTTTTCCAATTATATGTAAAAGATAGGTAAGTCAAAAGCTAAATTTTTAAAGTAATGTATAAGCATACAATTTAATCTTGCAAGGATTTCTTTCCTTCTGCCTTCTAACTTATCTTTGGTGTCATCAAAGCTTTCAAATTGAGGAGCATATGAGACCTGCAAACGATTCCCCAAGAACACAAACTCGTCCAATTTTCTCTTCGCAAACCTAATGAGTTAAATGGTTAACAAAATATATATTCAATTTTTCACCAACTTCCATGGTTGCATATTCAAATTAGCTTTCCAACAAAGGTATATTATTGACTAAGTACATGAAACAGTGTGACAGTTATTGGAGGAAAATGTTAGAAAAGGGTCAAGTTCAATGATCTAGCATTGCTAATGAGTCGAAATTTGATCCAATAAACATCAGTAAATTGCTCACAATCTTCTGCATCTATTGGTTTACATCTGAAAGGCAAAACAAAATGTGAGTATAAGCATCATCAAAAGTTTTCCTCAAATAATTAAAAATGGAAAGGAAAAAATAAAAAAGGGGAGAGAACTTACTCTTCAACGTCTCCGTAATCAGCAAAGACCGACATCTATAGATCTGCAAGATGAAGCAAACAAGATTTCTAAAGTCGAAACCAAAACCCTAAGAAAACCCATGAAATACAAGTAAAAAAGTGTGGAGCTGAAACTAAAAAGAGATTGATACCGAAATGAGTCTCCGTTGAAGCGGTAATTTCAAAAATAACAAAAACTAAACGCCAGAGAAAACTTAGGGTTTCTCTTTCAGGAAAACTCTCTTCCTACTCTAGCGTGTGTTTTTATGGCCTGTGGATACCCAAAGCTAAAAAAGAATGACAGGAAAACGTTGAAAAGAGTTTGAAAGTGAGAGAGAATCGCCGAAAGTCTCCTCTTCTGACAGACCCAAACCCAAACCCTGTCAAATCTTTGTAACACCCTAACCCAAATCCAACGCCGCCTTAGGGTTACGGTATTTCTAAAACAATCCCAAGTCAAACATCTTATAAAACTGCTTCATCATTGATGACCACATTTAATATCTCTTAAGCTAATTTCTATCGATTAGCAGTACTATTCATATGGTAAATTTGTATATTATAGCCGAACACTTAGTATTTCTCGTATTTCAACTCATTCATTAACCTATTACTTTCATTCGTCACATATATATATAGAGTATACCAAATCCTTTTATGCTATAAATCCTACTGTGAGTATAGATTAAATAAAAGAATGTTCATTATCCAAAGGTAATACATACCAAGATTAAGCAAGACTAGTCAAGTTCAATTAAATAAGCATGCTAATATAATTAAATTTTATCTTTTTCTTTCTTTTTTTTTTGTAATATTTTAGTAAGACATGTACTACATTTCATCATCTATAGACATCATAATTAGAAAATTTCAACCATAGTTAAGAAACAAAGCCATTTTTCGCATGGCATAAGTTTATATACATCTTTACAAAACTTCCAAACGCAGTCCAAAAAGGACTTGATCTATACATGCCATAAGTCTTAAAAGAAGACTATCAAATAAAATACCAAAATAGAAGATAGTGTGACGAGCTTCCCAAAATGATCCCTGAGCGCAGACTGAGTTCCAAAGAAGACTACAAATGCAACAACCGAAATAAGGTAAGCTTCTCAGAGCTTAGTAAGTTTAAGCAAATAATATCACATATAAATGTAGAATATTTATACCAAGAATTTAAACCCACTTAATTTGTATACTCATCAACACCCCAACCCATTTAAGGGTTGAACTTACAACATCATCATATGCTTATAATATACATTCTATACACCATCTTTGCATAAGAAATAACTAATATACATGTCATGTACATTCACTAATTCATCTACTTAACATTCAAGTTATCAAGCCTCAATCCAATGTATAACACTTACCTCTAATATACTTACCCTTCCAAACTTAACCATTCGGTCTAACGCGTAATATTTCATTCAACATTTTCCCATGCATAAAAACATTAGAAATAACAGCCCTTTAATAAATTTCATTCTTACATAATCTTTAATAGAACTTAGTAACGTACGCTCACTTAGAGCCGTTACTTAAAGTTTACGTAACGTATCGCTCACATAGAGCCGTTACTTAAAGTTTACGTAACGATCGCTCACATAGAGTTGTTATTTAAAGTTTATGTAACGTATCGCTCACATAGAGCCGTTACTCGATCATACCCACACATAGTTCTTAATATAATTTATCATCCATTCGAATATAAAATTCAAATACAAATCCAATCTACCACATTTCACTCATAGGCATATTAATATTTATGCTTTAGCAATCCAATTCTACATTGCATTCGGCTTAAGCAATATCAAATCACCCACAAACTCTTTTAATCTATTTTCATGCATCTATTTCACTAATTTTACATAACTAAGGTACTAACATCATGTAAATACACATTTATGCCATTGCATTAACATCCCAATTATCCATACATTCGGCTAAACTCACCAAAACCATATGTACATTCGGTTATGCACATATTATACACTTACTACCATTTGAAACAAAGCATATAATAAGGTACAAAAATCCAATTTAATTCAATTGCTTAAATCATACATTATAAACCTATACTCGATCCCACCTTAATCAAACATCATTTATTCAAGGCTATATAAGAACACTAAGTTCATCTTCGGCAACCACATGAATATATATATATCTTTATATTACCAATTGACATTCGGTCACATACAAATAATTATAATTGTCCTTACTTAACAATTGTAATTCATATAATAAATTACAATTCAACCAAATTGCTTAAAACTTACTTTGATAGTTGACCAAACCAGCTCCCCGGCTACTCGTTGAGTTTTGTTTTTCCCCGTTCAAGCTCCTTTTCCTTTTGTACTTGATCTAATAAATGCCAAGTAGTTTATTCAAATTCATTTTCTATTCAATTTAATCCAATACTAAAATTTATAAGATTCTACTATTTTCTCATATAGTTTACACCTTTTAATTAAATCCTCAAAGCATTAAAACCCAAACTATCAAGATTGACTAATACTTATTGAAGACCGAATACCCTTAGCCCTTATATCGATTCAATTTCATTTTCATTTTATAATCTAACACAATTTACCTCTTCATATCTTATGGCCGCATATACCACCTCAATACACACACACACCTATACATATATATAACCAATAATTTAAACTAAATAACCATCATACTTACTTGCCCCAAAAAAAATTTTGCCGAATGCAAAAAGGGCATCTCTAAGCTCAAATTAAAAATAATCTCCATAGCATTTAAACAATTTAAATTACTATTCTCCATTTCCTCTAAATCTCTTTCTCAACTCATCTTGTGTTCACCAACACAACAAACCAAAATTTCTCCCCCATGGCCGAACCTAAACATTCTAAACTCTAGAAATCTTAACATGATTTTGATAGCACTCAAGGTAACCAACTCAATTATGTAAGTATTTACTAAAACAAAGCTCCATTACTTACCTTAGCACCACATGCAATGGCCGAAAATGGGGGTTCAATTTCCTCTTTCTTTTCTCTCTATTTCGGTGATGAAAGAAGGAAGAAGATGATACTCCCCTCTTTTCTTATTTCTTTATTCTATTCCCATTATAAAATAAATAAAAAAAATGCCACTAACTAAGATTTAACTTAATATAATATAAGAACTAATCATCATGCCGTCCACTACCATGGAAATTGGACTATTTGACATGCAAGTCCATTTATGTATGGACCAATTCAATTAAACTCTCCTACTTAATACAAGCACTTTTATTACTTTAACTATTTGGTCCTTTCTCTTAATTTATGCACACCAAAACAATTGAATTCAAAATTTTAGCACATAGTTAATCATAAATATTTGACAAGAAAATAATATTAAATTATTATTTCTGACTTGGATTCGTGGTCCCGAAACCACTGTTCCGATTAGGGTCAGAAATTGGGTTTTTACAATCTTCTTCTCACTTTGAAACAGATACTTGTATAAATCCTTACAAGAATCATATATATAGAATCTCTCACTTTATACTTCGTTACTTATTGCAAGAAAATATCAAATTTGGTTAGCTTGTAGAAATTTCCACATGGTTAGTTGGGTTTGTGATTCAAAAGAAAGAAAAAAATGCTCGATGAGAAGCAACGATACAAATTTTAGGGACTTAGTAAATTTAGGGTTTGAGAAATAAAAATCGGGTTTACAAGAATAGTGAACTTAGTTTTTTTAGAAGGGAAAAAACGATACAAATTTTGCGGCGTTTTTTAGCAAAACTCTAGGATAGCTTATTTTTTGTGGCGTTTTTAAAAACGCCATTATAACTCTATTTTTTGCGGCGTTTTTACTAAAAACGCCACTATAACTCTATTTTTTATGGGGTTTTTTTACAAAAACGCCATTATTACACAATTTTAATTTTTTTTCATTTCTAACCTATATTTTTTTATTTTTCTTTCAAAATTTTTGTCTTGAGATTATCATTTTTTTTGAATTTTATTTTATTATATTTTGAGTATTTGAACTTTTTAACTAAAATATTAAATATTAATTTTAAGTTTTAAGTTTTAACTTTTTAATTTTTATTATTAAATTTTAAAATTTAATTACCATTATCAACTCTTTAAGGATTTTCTTTTTCTTTCTTTTTACATCAACATTATTCTTTTAAGTATAGTCTGCATTAGTTGTTTAGATTTTTATATAAATGACATTTAATTATATGTATACACCTAAATTTTGATATAGATACATCTCGTAATTATATATGAATTTTGGTTTAATGTGTAATTCTAGATGTGAAATTCTAATTGTAGTTTAAATGTATAGTTGAAACTTTAATTTTGATTTAATCACATACACATTATTTTAAAATATAAATACATCAATATATATTTTATATTGAATAAATATAAATTTTATGTATGCAATATATAAAAAAATGATGTTAATTATATTAATAATTGTGTTAATATTTTACAAGATCTGGATCAAATTAAAGTTCATGTATACAATTGCACACTAAACCATTGTTCATGTATGCTTTGGGGATTTAACCCATTTTGATATATATTTTTTAAAATAATAATTTACATTTATCTTATTTAGATTTATATTCTAAAAAATTCAAGATTAATCCTAAATCATAAACCCTAGACTCTAAATATTATACCCTAAATCACAAACAATAAACCCCAAACCATAAATCCTACACCATAAAACTCGAACCCTAAACTCTAAACCGCAAACCTTAAACCATAATCCGAGACCAAATTTTTGAGAATTCATGTGGCCAATGTTAGTGTAGTACAAAACATTTTATATTCTTATATTAAATAATATGGGTGTAGTACAAAATGGCATGAACCTCAGTAAATTCCAAATGTTTTTTCAATTTTCAAACAGTATCCCTAAACCTTAAATCCTAAACCCTAAACTATAAAACATAAACCCTTAACCCAAAATAATAAATATTATATCATAAACCCTAAAACTCTAAACCATAGACATTAAACCTTAAATTCCAAACCCTAAACCTTAAAATAAAATATATTTTTTAGCGGCGTTTTTATTAAAAACGCCACTAAAGCTTACCTTTTGTGGCGTTTTCCTAACAACGCCACTAAACCTAAAAATATAAAGCTTACCTTTTGTGGCATTTTTAACGCGCTTTTAAGGAAGCGCTAATGCTCAGATCTATAGTGGTGTTTTTAAGGAAGCCGCTAATGCTCAGATCTATAAGCGGCATTTGGGCCAAAAACGTCGCTATTGCTCAACTTTTTGCGGCGTTTTCTTTCAAACGCCGCTAATGTATAATATTTTTGACTTTTTTATTAAAACGCCGCTAAAAGTCTATTTTGTTGTAGTGAATATAAATGTTTTTTTTTATTTTTAATATTTTGTATTACCATCAATTTAATTAAGAAAAGTTAAATTTCAAAATAAACTTAAATTAATTACTAATATTCATCAAATTGACAAAAAATTTAAAATTTAAAAAAATTCTTGAAATCAATTTGTTCATTTTAGTAGTATAAATAGATGAAATTTTAATAGAAAAGACTAATTTACCCTTTAATCTTAAAGTATAAAGATTAAATTATTTATTTTTAATAAAATTAATAAAATACAATTCAACTCTTAATATAACATCATCCATAATACTTTTATCATAAAAATTCCAATAATCATCGCATCAAACAACTGATGCATCTTCCTTTTCCAGTGTCTAGGTGCAAAGTTTGTTAAAGAAAGCTTTGAAGTTGTGCTTGTCCAATTTTGAAGTTACCTATTAATAAATGGTTAAATAAAGACTCGAACGTTGACTTTGTTATTGACTTTGATCATCCTTGTCGTTGCTCGATAAACACATCCCTTTGATTTATTCTACTTGGGAGGAAGTTACTTTTCTCGGAGCAGTTAGGAATGAAAATGTTGGAAAATATGTGTTATATTTAATTTCCTAATTATATTATTTATCAAATCACCTTAAAATTAATTATTTTGTAGGTGTCACAACAATAAAATTAATCAATGCTAATTTTTCATCTATTTTGAGATGATTTATTTAAGGGTTAAAAAGACAAAAAAAATTAAATAAATAACTAAAATCAACTCTATTGTTACTGTAAATTATATCTACTTGCTTTATACCATTACACCATAATCATCAGAACCTTTGTCTTGTAGTAAGCCAAATAGCTCCGATCCAACTCACCAACCCAAACACTGAGTCTCAAGCTAAACATAAGCGAGTCACAAGTAAAATAAACAAAAGAAAGTGGTTGAATGGATCCAAGCTTCATGGACGAAGTCTATGGCACTAGATGGCTTGGTTCATGGGGGAATAAATCCTTTGGTAAAAATTCAGCTCTTGCAATTGGGTCTTTGAAAAACACAAGTGAGACAAAAATTATATTGAGTAATATAATTTATTTAGTCAACCTCTTACTTTAATTTGTTAAAAAAAAAAAAAAACTCTTACTTTTGTTACCTATATATATGTATTGGAACAGTGTACGTACCAAGAACAAAAGCAATAAATATTCAAACAAGAAAATACAGCATTTGGCCAAATGATGAAGATGAAGAACCATATGTTGGTCTTATTTGCAGCCTACTTTAGTGATCTTGTTGGTAAATTAAGTGCCTTAGACCAGCGGGGGACGGCGACGAGGTTGGTGTCGGGTTAATCGTTGATATGGGAGCAAGGGAGGGAAAGATTATACATAGCTGTGTTTCCATGACGGTTTCAGATTTCTATAGCTTACATAGGGACTACCAAATGAGGATAGGTCTTCATACAAGAGACTCCAAAGGAGACCCTTTGCTGGCTTTATCTGCAGGTAATAAGCTTTTCTTTTACTCTTTGCTTCCGGAGCATATCACTATTAAAATTATCTATCTCATTCTTCCTCTACTCAAATTTCCTACAATTTCTTCCGAAAGGGAAAGATCTAGCCAGATGATTCATTATGTATATTAATATATAATGCTATTTTTGAAAAATTATGATTATATTAATAGTTACAATCAAATTTAATTATTATAAATGTCGTAATAAAATATTAATTAATCAAAATAAATTTATAAGAAAATTCACAAATTAATTACTCACGAAAAACTTGATAAATACAATTAAATATAGAAGTTATTTGTTTTTATTGATTGAGTGGTTGTTTGACATAGTTGCTAGCATGTTGAAGTGCATGATATCCTTCAGTTTAGTGTTTAAAGGTTTATAAATAAAAGACTATTTATTTTAATTTTTTTATTAAAAAAATAAAACTGATTGGTTCAACTTTCCTTCATATACCTATTGGCTTTTAGCCTCTTGGAAATTGACAAAGTTGGGGTCGTCCTCAGTGCACAAAAATCAACTTTGGAAGCGAAGTTTTTGGCTGAATTTGCAAATCAGACCAAAATTCCAGTAATCTCGATTTCAGCCCCATTTGGTTCATTTGCCGAAGTGAAAGGAATCGTTGCTTTCATTGAATTGCATAAATGGGAAAACATTATCCTCATCCATGAAGATGATCATAATGGCAAGTTCCGGGGTAATTTCTTTGAAGAAAAAATTTCAAATTACATATAAAAGCACAATGGCAGCTTCATCTAAAGATGATCAAATCATCGAAGAACTTCATAGGCTCAAAGAAATGGAAACTTCGGTATTCGTTGTGCATGTTGAACTGTTTTAGCATCTCGCATTTTTGTACATGCGAAAAGGCTAGGAATGGTTAGCCAAGGGTATGCATGGATCGTGACTTCTAAGAGCATGAATCACTTGCACAATTTGAAAGATCGTTCATCGATGCAAGGATTCATTGGTTTCAGTCTTATAATATTACGAATCAAAAGAGTTTGGTATGCTACAACCGACGAACTTCATTACTCAAATGGTCAATTTCAAATAGTAAATGTGTTAGGTATTGAGGGGAAAGAAGGGTGGGTTTTTGGACACCTACATTCACCAACATATTATGACACGGGTTTGCCCAAGGAAGGCATTTGTTTTCAAGCTCCACCATTGATGAGGACCTTGAAACAATAATATGGCCTGGTGGGATTTTGATAGAATGTCACGTACCTTAGCAAATGGAGTTAGTTGTTAGATGAGAGTCTGTTAGTATAGCTAGAATTTGTTAAGTTGTTCCAGTTGGTTTATGGTCAAGTACTCATAACGATCTTGCAACCACATCTAGCTTAATATCATCACCCTTATGACGCTCTACGGACAACTTTTGTCATTGGAAGTTACCACCGATGTGTCTTTGGGGAGTAATGAACAAAGTGAAAGTGGCTTTTCTTTGGAACTCTTCTCAACTTTCGGTGGATGATTATTTCCGAAGCACTGGAGTTTTGACTTGTTATATCGATCAAATACGGAAGCCACCGACTATAACCGAATGAACCGGAATTTTAGATAACTTCGGATGCAAGTGTGTGTTTGGAGCCATCTTGTTTTAGGACTTGAGTCCGGGCTTTTAGCATGGCCCGACTGTTATTTCGTGAAGCGTTTCATTTGTAAACTTCGAGTAACTTGACCTACACCTTGTGAAACATTATCCATTGTGTTGCCTCTGCTACCATCGGCCTCATACTTGGAGGACGTATTGACATCAAAGGCGCCATCAACATACTTTCTCCACTTAAGTCTTCAACGCGTTCCACAACTTCACCATCAATGTCAACTCTCTCGTCAGAACCGCATTTTCCGTTTCCTCCGCCAGATAATGCAGGATCCATGAAGCTTCGTGTCTTGACATTCAAAGGAATTACAAATGGTGGCTTTCGGCATCCCTTGAATCTCGAGACCTCTTTGTGTCATCTTCAAAACTTTCAGAACTTCATAATCACAAGATTCACACTTATTATTAAGTGTAGACAAATTCGTCCAAAACTTCAAGACTTTGAGCATTGCAAGGATGTTCAACACTAATCTTTGCAACCTCGACGTTATCTGTCGATGTTTTATTACTAGAAACCACACCAACTAAATTTTCCTCATTGAAATGAGAATCCTCTATAGTTGAAGATGAACAATTTTTCGGACAATTCAGATTTCGGCCTTCAAAAGAATCTTGCAACTCAAGTTTCTCAATTTCTCCATAAACCACGGCATCGAGGAAGCCTCATCGTCCCTTGAGGTAAAGGACTCGATCGATGCCGCGATTAACGGCTTACCGAATCGAGATCGTGAACCACCAAGGAGCAGACTAGTTGTCTTATCGGCAATGATTTTGGACCATTTGAAGCCAAGAGATGCTCGTCTTGAAACCCTTCTCGGGTTTTGAGGGTGACCCATTGTTTGGGAACCGAATGATCTTTTCGATATCCATCAAGTAAGGAAGCAATCTTCAGAATGAATGAGCTCGAGTTCAAAAGCCTCGCACGAGAACAAGGTTTAAGAACCGATTTCATTGAATTGTTCATGGCATCTCTGCGATGAAAGCCTTTTTCACATGGCTTCTTCTCTAAGAACCGATCTAAAATTCACCTCTGTTTCTTTCAACCACCGGTTCACTCCAAAGACCTCAAGATCTGGTGGTGTCGATCGCACAAAATTCTCATTCGACATATCCAACTTTTAAAACTTCTATTTTCCAACGGTTCTTGAGTTACACCAAGTGAATCCCAAAGAATCGAGGTTTCCCATTCTCGAGATCATCAAAGCGCTGTGAATCACTCCATCGTTGGAAGAGGGGAGAAGACCCGCCTTAAACGGAGATCTTTGATGGAAACGGCAGATAAACTGCACCCATCGATGAATCTTCATCCGTAAGCTATTTTTCGTTTCTTGACAATGGGTCACCGATCATGGTAGTTTCTACCGTGTTGGGATTGGCTTCCACTTTGAATCTAGGATTTGCTACGAATGAAGCTTCCAATTAACGAACGAGTTACAGGAAAGGATAATCACTTCCGTTTCTTAGAGATTTCTTTTACATCCGCCATTGTTAAAACCCTAAACCAAAAACTGTGTGTGTGTGAGAGAAAGAGAGGCGATCGAGTGGCGGGCAGAACTGAGATGATAAGCATAACTATGGCGGGAAAGCCATGACTGAGTTTGGCGGGAAAAAATATGGGTTTGGGCCACACAATTTCTCAAGTCGTTGGGCTTTGTTGTTTCCAGGTCTGACTCGTCGTTATTTGTACGTATGACAGGTGGTTCTACTCTTTATATTCTTGTGTATGTCGATGACATTATAGTCACTGGCAACTTATCCACATCTATCGAGTGGTTTGTTCAGTTGCTGAACAGTGAGTTTTCACTGAAGAATATGGGTGATCTACACTACTTTCTTGGGATCGAGGTCACTCGTACTCCTGATTATCTTCATCTTTGTCAGCAGAAATATATCCGTGATGTTCTTAGACGGTGTTCAATGCTCACGGCAAAAGGCGTTCATACTCCGATGATCAGTTCGTCTACCTTGTCCAAGTCTGATGGCGAACCATTGGAGGATCCAACTGAGTACAGAAGTCTTACTGGTGCTCTTCAATATATAGTTTTGACCAGGCCTGACATTGCTTATGCGGTAAATAGAATCTACCAGTTCATGCATATTCCTACTATTGTTCATATGGTAGCTCTAAAGCGCAACGGTATTTGTGTGGAACCCTTGATTTTGGGATAATTTTTCGGCCGTCTACTCGACTATCCTGGGTTGGCTATGCAGATGCAAACTGGGGGCTTGATTTTGATGACCGGCGGTCTACTTCCAGGTATTGTGTATACTTCGGACAGACTCCAGTCTCATGGGGTTCTAAAAAGCAGCACGTCGTTTCTCGTTCCACAGCTGAAGCTGAGTATAGGGGTCTGGCTGTGGCAATTAGTGAGATGACTTGGTTAATTTCATTACTTCAGGAGTTACGAGTTGTGTCTGATGATACTCCAACTCTCTGGTGTGACAGTTCAAGTGTGGTAGCTGTCGCGGCCAATCCAGTGTTGCACTCGAAATTCAAACATGTTGAACTAGACTTATTTTTTGTATGTGAAAAGGTGGCAGATGGGCCTCTTATGGTAGGCGAAGTTCCTGCTTGTGACCAAGTGGCCGATGTTTTTACAAAGCCCTTATCAATGACACATTTTACTCGGTTTTGAAATCTTCTTTACGTCTCACAGGTTGGGAAGCTGGGTGCATAATAGAGTGTCACGTACCTTAGCAAATGGAGTTAGTTATTAGATGAGAGTCTATTAGTATAGCTAAATTTGTTAAGTTGTTCCAGTTGGTTAAAGAGCCAGCGTCCAGTGCTTTATAAAGAGAAAATGTACAGATGAATAAGGTAAAATTTTCATGAAAGATTCAAAAATCAAGAAATAAATAAAAAGAAGATTTGAGTTCATCAATTTCTCTAAACCCTTACTTTTAGCAGATTTCAACCATTCCCAAAGGTCGAATGATGCAAACGAGCAGTAAGATCCTAAGTGTAAGGCCCAATTTTAAACTCTTGCCCAGGCCCAATAAAACAAAATCCAACAGTCCATCACAAAGTAATATCGGGGCCCAATTAAGTTAATGTTCAAACGGCCTAAAAGTTTGCAAAGTCAAGAACCCTAGGGTAGCAGATGCATCTCCGCGCCGCCAATACCCACGACAATCTCCCCAAGCCGCACGTTTCTCCAGCAGCCCACTAGGTCACGTTCACCACTTCGGCGTCATGCTCCATCACGTCTCTAAGTGTGCCTACAAAATAGGAGATAACAGTAGAGGATTTGGGGGATTCGATTTTGTTCTATTTTGAGGGGGTTTTAGGCTATAAAAGCGAAATAAAGATTGTAAATGGGGGGATATAAATTTTTTACAAAAATACAAAAAAGAAGATAGAGGAATTTTTTTTTTGAAATACCAATACACAATACCAGTTGATTAAAGCAAATTATTTGTGAGAAATAGGTAGCGTTTGAAGCAGAGAAGCTTTTTCAAGGTGATTTTCGATATATTATCTCGTTCTATATAGTTCCTTGTACTTTTCCTTTTTTTTTGAAAATTCCAAAAAGCAAAGAGAAAGGGGAAGCTTACCAGGCCGTTGTCTTACGCGTGGTTGGTCGCCGGACCGGTGGTGAAGAACGGCGAAGGAGGATTTTGGGTGTTCAAACCCTAGAAAACAAAAAAAAGGGGAAGGGTGTTCTGGCTTTTTTTGTTTTGAAACAGAGAAAGAAATGAAGGAATGGTTTTTTTTTCATGTTTTAAACATTAAAAGAGATGGGCCCCGCGCAATTACTTGCTTCTGCATGTGGATATGCGCAATTTCACCCTAAATGGGTAAATTCGCGATTAGCCCTCCTTTTTATCTTCGTTGTTTCAATTGCATTCCCTTCGCTTTTCTATTTTTTAAATTTGCCTCGAGTTTTTGCTACCGCGCTCGATTTAGTCCCGAGTCAAAGCGAGTGTTCAGGAGCTGGGAGTAATTGCATTACTGGTCCCTCAATGTTACGCGCGCCTTACGATTTAGCCCTTTATTCTTCTTTTGTTTTAAATTAGCCCCAAATATTCTGTTTTTAACTCGATTTAGTCCTTTTTCGATTATTTTGCTATTTTACCACTAAAGTGGTTATTTCTAATTTTTTATTACCATTTGTTTATATGTATATTATTTTAATTTTTATACTACTTTATTTTATTATTATCAAATACTTTATTTTCTCTTATTATTATATTAATACTATTATTTTATCATTTCCTTTTTTCCTTATTTCCTTATTTTTACTATTTATTATCATTCAATTATTATTTAGTACTATTCTTGCTATATTATTTCTATTATTATATTTAGCATTATATTACCTTATTACTAATATTTCTCTTTATTATTATTTTATTACATAATATTATATCTATTATTATATATATTATGGTTTACTTTAGTTGTCTTACTATATATTATTACTTTTTACATCTATTATTTTTATTATTATTGCTATACCTTTATTTCTTTTATTACCTTTTATTATTAGTAATATCATTACTTTTTCATATATTTGTTATTAGTTATTCATTATTAGTTTTATATTTCATTATTATTACCATTTGTTTTATTTGTTACATACCATTTTTATAATTGTAATACTATTTTTTTATATTTATTGTTATTCCTATTATCATCGTGTTTACATTTCCACGTTTATATTTTTGCTTTTTTTCCAAAAACTTAAAAAATGTTTCAGAAGGGAGTTTTGTGTGTTTGGAAGTTCAGGAAATCGTGCCCAATTGTGCTGGGCTTCAATTTTTCGTTCGTCTAAATCGCTAAATATCCTTGAAAGATTTTGATCGTTTTTTAAAATAAGGCAATGTTTCGTATTTGGGAGTTTGAGAGATTCGTGCCCAATCGTGCTGGGTCTCGATTTTCTATTCGTCCGAATAACTAAATATCCTTCAAAGATTTTTTATCGTGTTTCTTAAATAAAAGTAATATTTCATGATTGGAAATTCAAGGAATCGTGCCCAATCGTGCTGGGTTTCGGTTTTTGGTTTGGCCAAATAGTGAAATATCCTTTTAAAATTGCAAGACAAGAATGTTGGAAATCATGAAATGATCTTGGTACCGATAGTTTGAAACATTGTGTCCTATCGTGCTGGATGTGGTATTTCAACTTTCCGAAACAAGAGAGTTTCGATATCCAATGTGAGTTATTTAAACATTTTTTAAGATTCATATTTTAAAATATTTTCTAATTTTTCGACATTAAGGACATTAATCAATCAATACGGTACCAATTTTGGGCGTTATGGGTGCTAACCTTCCTCGTGTGTAACCGACTCTCGAGCCCGCTTTTCTTAAAATTGTGAGACCAAAATGTTTTATAAGTGGCCCAATCACACTTCAAAAAGATTGGTGGCGACTCGCTTTTGTATTTTAAAGTCGGCCCGCTTTTCCAAACAAAAAAATAGTTTCGACAGCTTGGCGACTCCGCTGGGGACCATAAGAGAGTCAAGTCGTAAAATTGGTTGATTAATGTCCTTTTTATCAAAAATAATTTTTTTTCGTTTTTCCCATTTGCATGAGTTTGTGTTGCGTCATTGTTTGTGTGGGTTGAGTATCATAGAATATTTTTGCATTCATATTGCATGACCGTTGTGGTCACACCCTTAAGTGGGAGCGAGAATCTATACCTTCGTGAGGTTTTTACCTCCGCATGGGCTAGGGGACTGCTTCCGGGATACATCCGTACCTATGGTTCCGTGAGTTTTTCACCTCCACATGGCCATAGGGAAATGTATTCCCCTGAACTGAACTCGATCCGTATGAGCCTATAATGGGTGAGGATTGAGGAATCTACTGGTTCAGGTACCCTTTCTTTAGAACTAAACCACATATAGTGAACCTTAAGAGCCCACCCTAGGTAGAGCCATGCTAAACCTTAGTGGCTACCTATGTAGTGGTTTGACATTTTTTTCACTTTCTTTGGTTGTTTTTATGTGATACTAACTTGTTTTATTTTGGTCATATTTGCATGTCATTTCATACTTAAAAGGCGTCGATTCCTGTTTTAATTACTAAGTTAGAATGCTTGTTATGGAGAATGGATTTCTTGATAAAGTAGAGGATAATGCGGCCATGTGTATATGGTCAGAGAAGACACAGCTTGAGAAGGGGGATAGTCTAACCGAAGGGTACACATCAATTATTGGACTTCACTCGCATCAGTGATATAGAATAAGCTCCAAGAACTAAGAGATATATGGGCTTGTTGGGATGAAGCAACTAGGCAACTTTTCTACCTTAATTATGGTGATCTACCTTACTTACTCGACATCGAGTGGACAAACACTTGTTTTGGGCTATGACTCAATATTGAATCCCGCTTATATTTGTTTTACGTTTGGGAAGTAGACTTGGTACCTCTGTGGAGGAATATACGACTTTGCTTCGCGATCAAAGGGCTCGGTCGATAAAATTTACTTCGTATCGCTAATGCACCGACTTTTGTAAAGAAGCTGATGAGTATCACTAGGATGAGTGAACAGTAGGTATAGTGGGTTATGGCACGAATTCAGCAGAAGGGTGAAGGGAAATGCATTCCTTGGGTAAGCTTGAGAGACCTGATGGTGGCACACCGGATGTTAAGAGGAAAGTTGACATTTTGCCCTAAGTATCTATGGCTTGGTAATTTTCCCAAGGCTTTGAGACATGTAGATGAAGCAGTTATTGATTTGTTCGATCGTCTTGAAAAGGGATTACACCGGTACCAGCGATTCTTATCGAAACCTTTAGATCTTTGAACTCGTGCCGAGAAGCGGTGAGGAAGATTCATGGGATGCTCACAACTGTTGTTGGGGTGGTTCCATAGCCATTTCTGGAAAGTAGATAGAACTTCTTGTCGTTTTTTTTGCGAAGTACTCCCTATTAAAGGAGTTGGCGGTACCGTGCCTGGAGAGATGACATATCGAAGAGAAGCGGATCGCTTCTTCGTAATCTTCGTGAAAAGGATGTGGAATGGAGAGCTCATTGGTTCGTTCTCGGCGAAATCCTCTACCGGTGTGAGAGTTATGATTGGGTTCCTCTCGTTAGGATCTGGGAGCCGTTGGGTATGCTCCTTTGCTCGTGCTAAGGCAATACCAATCGAGCAGTTTATACCGATAACGCATGGGTTAGCTTAGTTTGAATTCTCGTATAGTGGGAATAATTATAAGAAAAGAGTTCGAGAAGTTTCTAATACGTGGAAGCAGATTCACCGAATGAAAAGAGTTGCTATGGGTTCAATGGCAACCCTCGAATATAATACATGGCAGAGCAGGAGAGTAAACGATAATATCTCCGGGCTGACACAGAATGCTACTCGATCGATAGAGGAATACCTGCAAGTAGTCCCTTCTGAGTTAGAGATCATGAAGCAGGACTTTGAAAGTAAAAATTCAGAGTTAGGGAAAAAGATAGAACAATTGAAAGAGGAAAAAACGAATTTGATGTTAGATATTGATATCCAGAAATCAGAGGCTGAGAAGCTGAGGAAAGGAAAAAGGAAGGCCGAAGAAGATTTGGATAGCTTGAAGACCGACATAAGAAGTTGCATCTATCGATGAGAATCAATGGTGGGTAAAACCTCAGAACAATGGCGTCAAGAAGTTCAGGAGGAGAAGACCAAGGTCGACCAGTGGAAGAAGAGATTTCATGGGGCTCAAGCACAAAAGGATGCCCTGAAAAAGACTATGGGTGAGAGCCAAAGCGAAAATAAGATGCTAAGAGCCCGAGTAGTAGAATTAGAGAAGGCATTGTGTCAAAGTCACAACTCTACGGTGAAGTTGGAATCTAGCCTAAGCCAGATTGAAGAGTTGAAGGGAAAGGTGGTGAACCTCAAAATGGTGCTGTAAAACAGTGAGCTCTGGATCCAACTATTGGAGGCAGACAACCAGCGAGAGAAAGAACAACTTCAACGATCTTAGAACCAAGTCAGAGAAAGAGACTACCTTATGGGCGAAGCTGTGGCTCAGATACGAAAAGTGGCCGATTATTTACAAACTTTAACAGTCCAGGCTGATGTGTTAAGTATATTTTATGAGTCAAAGTCAGACCAAGGTCGAGAGTTAGCTTCACTTCTTGAGAAAGTCAAAACTTTGGGCATAAAGGCTAGGTCGTATATGTGACTCTGTTTTATGTAAAGAATTTTGTTTTTTTCAATAAGTATTCCAAAAGAAATTGAATTAGAATTTACTCCTTTTATTTTTGCATTCATTCATTTACATTACATTTCATGCATTGGCATTGCATCACAACATTTGCATTAAATATCATAAGACAACCCTATTAACTAGAGGTCATATTATAGTTATCCTGGAACACCGCTATTACACTCAGAAAAAGACGAGAGCAATGGATCAAAAGATGGAAAGGTTAGAGCAGATGCAGAAAGAGATGTAAGACCAACTACAGGCTCAGATGCAAGAGCGGTTAGCTAAGATCCAACGAGATATGAGGGATCAAATCCGAATTCCAGAGAAGCATGATGAGCCGCCTAACACGCTTGTTGTTGGAGGGCACTGAAGCGGAAAAAGGCCTATGGTCGACATTGGAGAAGATAATGAAAATTTTGCTTGCCCTCCAGTCGGCCCCGACAAGTTCCCAAGTGCAACCACCAAGAGTGTCGGTCAATATCAAACCTCAGCACCAATCTGGTGCATCGGCACTGGTAAACTTCCCCGCAGGCTCGAGCTCCAACCCCAAAGTCAATTTGGTAAAAACCAATGGTCCCAGACTTCGATGCAAATGGCTGGAGGAAAAGTTTCGAACATTGGAAAGTGCTGATCACCAATGCGAAGTGGATGCTAAGAAGCTGAGTCTAGTCCCAGATTTAGTACTTCCTCCAAAGTTCAAGATGCGAGTTTGAAAAGTACAACGGACTAGCGCCCGAGGCCCATATTACGATGTTCGTCGAGAATGACGGGATATGTCAACAATGATCGATTGTTGATCCACTACTTTCAGATAGTCGATTGGAGCTACAACAAAATGGTACAATCGGTTGAGTTGTACCCAAATCAAATCATGGAGAGATTTGGCGCGAAGCTTTCATGAAGCGTTACGGCCATGTGACCGATGTAGCATCTGACAGGATCACGTTGCAAAACATGGAGAAAAAGTCAAGTGAAAGTTTTAGGAAGTACGCCCAAAGATGGAGGGAGGTCACTACACAGGTCCAGCCACCGTTACTAAAAAAGAAAATGACCATGCTCTTCATCAATACCCTGAAGGCACCTTCATTAACCACATGTTAGGGGGCACGACTAAGAGTTTCGCAGACATGGTGATATCAGGCGAGATGATAGAGAACACGATCAGGTGTGGGAAGATAGAGGCAGGAGAGAGCACAAGAAGAGCGGCGCCGAAGAAAAGGGAAGGTAAAGTAGAAAATATAAGCTCGGGTTATCCTAAACCCATTACTATTACCCAACCGAGAGCGGTAGCTGTGGGCCAAGCGAGGCTCGACCAAGACAAGAGCCCAACACGAGGTAAAAGACTGAGAATTCAATTTACTCCTATACCGTGACGTATAAGGAGTTGTATAAGACTTTATTCGATCGCACGTTGTGTCCCCATTTTACTTGAAGCCATTGCACCTCCATATCCTAAGTGGTATGACACAAACGCCAGCGGTGTAGTACCATGCAGATGTAGTAGGTCACTCGAGAGAATCGACTTCATTCAAAAGACTAGTCGAGAGACTTATCAAGGCGGGGGTGGTAGACTTCAATGACCCACCTGGTGGAGGAAATCTGTTACCCAGTCATGCTGATAATGGGGTAAACGCGATAGTTGAAAACAGGGGAGGAGGTTCAAACAGGAGATTGCTGAGGTCAGAACCCCATTGAGAGAGGTTTGGAAAGAAATGCAGAAAATTGGGTTAGTTCTGCAAGAGAATGTGAACAGATCTCAAGATACAAGGAACTACTGTGAGTTCCATGACAAGGAAGGCCATAAAATCCAGCAATGTAACGAAGTCAGAGCCCTAGTACAAGGGCTAATAGATAATAAAGAACTGGAGTTCTTTGATTTGGTGGAAAGAGATGACGTATGTTTCACGGAAGGAGGGTCGTGAGAAGGATCCCTAAAGTCAATCACCCACCGATGATTATCACACGGCCAAGGGTTAACGAGGTCGGAGTGGAAATAACACCAAGGGTTGAAATTAAAAACACGTGACCTCTCCTTATAAGGATACCGAGGGTCGTGAATCGAAATCCGTAATCTCTCCTTATACACCGAGGATTATAATTGAAACCCGTGACTTTTCCTTATAAAGATGACAAGAGGTACCTTAGAATTACAATTGTCTTGTGACGATTTTCGAAAGAGAATTCGCCAAGACACCCGACCCGTAAGTCGAGGCCTCTATGATGAGAAGGGGAGTCGAGAAAACAGGACTACTGGTTAATAAACCAGTAACAGAGGATGAGGCCAGGGAGTTTTTGAAGTTCCTGAAGCACAGTGAGTATAGTGTTGTGGAACAGTTACACAAGCAACAAGACGCATATCGGTACTAACCTATCGCTAAACTCGTAAGAACACCGTCTGTAGCTAATGAAAGTGTTGAACCAAATTTATGTTGCTGATGACATTTCGGTAAATAAGTTGGACCGTCTTGTAAATAACATAAGCGCAGATAATTTCATCTCGTTTAGTGATAATGAAATACCGCCGGGGGGCATGGGATCTACCAAGGCTTTGCCCATCACTACCAGATGCAAAGGGTATACACTGCCAGGGGTATTAATTGACAACGGATCGGTACTGAACGTTTTGCCCTTATCTACACCGGCAAGTTACAGAGATGCTCTCACATGAAAACATGCCAAAATATAGTGAGAGCATTCGATGGCACCGAGAGAAAAGTAATGGGGAGGATCGAGATACCCCTCCTAATTGGGCCAAACACGTACGAGGTAGATTTCCTCGTGATGGACATCAAGCCTTCTTATAATTGCTTATTAGGGAGGTCGTGGATCCACTCAGTTTGAGCTGTACCATCGTCATTGCACCAAAAGTTGAAATTGGTGACAGAGGGCCGGTTGATAACCATAAACGCAGAGGAGGATATCATCGCGTCTGTTACTAGTAATGCACCGTACATAGAGAATGATGCGGAGGCCATAGAGTGCTCCTTCAGGTTATTAGAGTTTATAAATGGGACTTTCATCAGTGAAGGTGGCAAGGTCCCGGTGCCAAAAATCTCTGAAGCCACAAGGATGGGCCTACGGCTAACGGTAGAAAAAAGAGCATTGCCTGAAAGGGGACTCAGAAAATACCTTCAGGGCCCGATTAGAGTGCCAGGATTGGTTGACAAACATGATCGCTTTGGTGCAGGGTATAGGCGGATACTGCATGAGAAAGGAGGAGTTGGGAAGGAAACGTGAAAGATGGAGGGCACGATTGAATGGTGCTGAGATCAAATGGGGCTCGATGACTTTTCCCCATATATCTAATACATTCGTGTCTGGAGGAATTATCCATTCAGGGTTAGAGATTGTGAATAGAGAAATGACTGAAGACATGATGAGAACTTTAAACATCAATACTGTGTTTGAAGAAAGTTCGAGGAGAGGACACTTGGCGGGTATTCGCCCTTACGAGCCTGGAAGTGTTCTGGACAACTAGACTGCGGAAGAAATTCCTGTAGTTTTTAAGACTAAAACAGAGTAATGCTCAGAATACACTTGTTGTTTCAAGCCTAGGAACAATAAGAATCTTTTGTGAAATAGGCATGTTCACGCATCGTTATTTTTAATAAAAAGTGCATTTTTTCTTTCATTTCATGCAATTATTCTTCTACTTCTGTTCTATTACATTTATAATCATAACGCATGAATAAGTCATTCTTAAATTCATTTTCATTGAATATTCTTTCATACCTACCATAGGTCCCCAGATATCGATGTCATGAACAACGCTGTTATGGACCCAGAATTTCCTGATAAGCAAGACATGTGCCTAGAAGAACCTCAGGACTTTACAAATAACGGAGATTGTATTGTATCCCCAGATTTGTTAAGGATGGTAGAGCAGGAAGAAAAGTCGATTCGCCTCACAAAGAGACAATTGAGAATGTGACTCGGAGGAAGGAAAGAGGTGAAAATTGGAACCCTCATCACCAAAGAAACAAGGCGGGACCTCATTAGACTTCTCTTAGAGTTCAAAGATGTCTTCGCGTGGTCATATCAAGACATGCCAGGTTGAGCAATCGATATTACGATAATCGATCCCCATAAAGGAAGATTACAAGTCGGTCCAATGAAGCTCTGAAGGATGAGACCCGATGTTGCGGTGAAAATCAGAGAGGAGGTCAAGAAGCAGTTTGACGCTGGGTTCTTGCGAGTTGTGAATTACTCGAAATGGGTAGCCAACGTTGTCCCCATTCCTAAGAAAGATGAGAAAGTACGAATGTGCGTCGACTACAGAGACCTAAACAAGGCCAGCCCAAAAGACAACTTCTCACTGCCTCACATTGACACTTTGGTGGATAACACGGCGAGTTTTTCATTCTTCTCATTCATGGATGGTTTCTCAGGATACAATCAAATAAAGATGCATCTTGAGGATATGGTAAAGACTACCTTCATAACCTTATGGGGAACTTTTTGTTACCAAGTGATGCCGCTTGGGTTAAAGAACACGGGGCAACATATCAAAATTACCAGAACCTTGTTTCACGACATGATACACAAGGAGATTGAGGTCTACGTCGACGATATGATCGTAAAGTCTCGAACAGAAGGGGAGCATATGCAAGTTTTGAGGAAACTATTTCTGAGGTTGAGGAAATTTCAGCTGAAACTCAATCCAGCCAAGTGTACTTTCGGGGCTCGATCAGGGAAGCTACTTAGTTTCATGGTCGGTGAAAAAGAATCGAAGTAGATCCGGATAAAGTCAAGGCCGTGCAAAGTTACCTCTCTGCAGACTCAAAAGGAAGTCCGAGGCTTTCTAGGAAGACTAAATTACATCACTTTCGGTTCGTCTCGCAATTGGTGAGAAGTGTGATCCCACATTTCGTCTTCTTAAGAAACACAATCCTGCATTTGGGACGATGAATGCGAAGGTATTTGACAAAATTAAACAAGACTTGTCTAATACTCCAGTCTAATGCCGCCTGATCTGACAGACCATTGATTCTCAGATCGATAAAGATTCGATAATTCAATGGGATGTGTGCTGAAGCCAACACAACGAGACAGGGAAGAAAGAGAGGCGATATACTACCTCAAAGAAGAAATTCACCGAGTGTGAAATGAGATACTCGCCAATTGAGAAATTGTGTTGTGCATTAATATGGACAACCTCGGAGGTTGAGGCAGTACATGTTGTACCACACAACCTGGTTAATCTCGAAATTGGACCCTCTTAAGTACATGATGGAGTCGACCGCTTTGAATGAAAGAATGGCCCGATGACAAATTTTGCTCTCCGAGTTTGACATAGTCTACGTGAACCAGAAGGCTGTGAAGGGGAGTGCAATAGCTAATTTTCTAGCCAGCAGGGCGCTAGACGACTACGAACCCCTGAATTTGATTTTCCCAATGAGGATCTGATGTTTGTAGCGGCAATTGAAGAAGAATCTTAAAAGATCATCCCTGGAAGTTGAACTTCGACGGAGCATCAAATGCCATTAAAAATGGGGTTAGGGCAGTCCTGGTATCCCCAAATGGAGGACACTATCCATTCACTTGCAAGTTGGACTTCGATTGCACAAACAACATGGCGAATCTGAAGCATGTATCATAGAATCGAAATGCTATAGGCCGTAAAATCAAGTTGCTAGAGGTATATGGGGACTCGCGTTGGTAATATATCACCAAAGGAGAATGGGAAACAAGAGATCCCAAATTGATCACCACCAAAGTTAGTTTTGGAACTAATTGAGGAGTTCAATGATATCACATTCTTTTACCTCCCGTGAGGAAAACCGGATGGCTGACGCCTTGGCCACCCTAGCTTCTATGATTAGAGTAAATGAGCAAGAGGGTATGAAGCCCATCCAAATGAGTATTTATGAGACTCCGGCTCATTGCTGCAATATCGACGAAGAGAAGGAGAGAGATGATCATCATTGGTATCATAATATTCTGTGGTATGTGAAGAGCCGGGAATATCCTGATCAAGCAACAGAAAATGACAGGAGAACATTGAGAAGACAGGCTAATAACTATATCTTAGACGGAGAGATCCTGTACAAAAAGAGGAAAGATCAGGTATTGTATTGATGCTACTGAGGCCAGAAAAATCCTGGAAGAAGTTCATGAGGGTGTCTATGGAACACATGCCAATGGGTTTACAACCCAATGGCCAGACAAATCATGAGATTCAGGTATTACTGGTCCACGATGGAAGGAGACTGTATCTGTTATGCCAAGAAGTGCCACAAGTGCCAGATTTATGGAGACAAGATCCATGTGCCTCCTTCACCTCTTCATGTTATGACTTCTCCATGGCCTTTCTCAATGTGGGGCATGGACGTCATTGGGCCGATCTCACCAAAAGCTTTTAATGGACATCATTTCATCTTCGTGGTCATTGATTACTTCACTAAATGGGTAGAGGCAGCTTCATATGCCAATGTCACGAAGACGGCAGTTAGTAAGTTTTTAAAGAAAGAGATCATATGTCGCTACGGTATGCCAGAAAGGATCGTGTCTGACAATGCACTAAACTTGAACAATAGAGCGATAGCGGAAGTCTGCAGTCAGTTCAACATTAAGCACCATAACTCATCGCCATATCGCTGAAAATGAATAGAGCAATGAGGCGACCAATAAAAATATCAAGAGAATTGTGGGAAAATGGTGAGACCTACAAGGATTGGCATAAAAGTTACCGCTTGCCTCACGCCTATCGAACATCGGTTAGAACCTCTACCGGGCAACTCTTTTCTCGTTGATTTATGGGATGGAGGCGGTTTGGCTATTGAAGTTGAAATCCCTTCACTCCGGTTTTGTCGGTGAAGTTGGACGAAGCAGAATGGGTTCAATCTCGATATGATCAACTGAATCTAATTGAGGAAAAGAGGCTAAGAGCCATTTGCCATGGTTAATTGTACCAGAGGTAGATGATGGGGGCTTACAATAAGAAAGTCCGCCCCAGAGTATTCCATGAAGGAGACTTGGTGTTGAAACAGATCCTCCCTATGCAAAAAGACTTCAGGGGAAAGTGGATGCCTAATTGGGAAGGACCTTATGTTGTAAAGAAGGCCTTTTCTGGAGGAGCTTTGATACTAGTCGAGATGGACGGTAAAAGTCTGCCAAATCCAATTAATGCAGACTCAGTCAAGAAGTACTTCGCATGAAAAGGGGCCAAGGCGAAAACCTACAAAGGGCGTCTTGAGTTCAAAAAAAAAAGAAATGGAGAGGCCAAGGTGAAGACCCGCAAAGGGCACTTTGAGACCAAAGGGGTTTTTAGTTGAAAACCCAGAAAAGGGCGGCTCAAATTTTAACCAAAGGTGGGGCATACAGTAGTTTTCGCTACGCTTGAATTAACAATGGGGCGGTGTTACATCTTGAGGCATCAATAAAGTGCCGCGGATCTCCTAGGCACATGTTGAACTCAGAATGGTCTTCAAGAAGTGCGTACAAAAAAGCTTAGGCTGTGATATCTGGGACACCAATTCTACCCTTACTTGTTTTTGTACCTTAGCAAACTTTGCTGCCTTTGTTCAATTCATTTTTCACGGGTTTTGCCCCGAATAAATTCCAATTTCATTCATCTCTATAATCTTTTTCCAAGCATTTCATATTGAAGAAATGATTAATGAACTAATAACACTTTAGCAAGAGAAGTTTTGCTTATTACTCTGAAAGTCTCTAAATAATACAAGAATTCGAAACAAGACAATTATTTAGAACTCACCAGGCTTAAAGGGCTTGAAACACTTGGGATAAGGGTCTAAGCAGTGACGACATCTTCAGATTCTCTGTTAGAAATACCGACTGAACAAGGAAGACATACGCCAGGGACCACCTTAATAAGCAGCAGGCACTGATAACCCAAAAGCTAAAATGGATCATTCTCATGGCATTTTGCATCCATTCATAACATTCATAATACATATGGTTAGGAACATTTTTCATGACATCCTAATCATTTGGCATAAACATCTACCCCATGAAATCAATTCTGGTGTAGGTTCCCTGAGGACAATGTAGCAAAATTGATGGGAGTTCTGAAGATTCTGAGATCTTGTCCCATCGAAAGTAGAGAACAGATCGAAGACGATGAGCCTTAATTCCCTAAGTAGTAGGGTAGCAGGCCAAAAATTACAGATCCTATCTCCACTGAGCAGGAGTGGGGCAGATCGAAAATTACAGATCTTATCCCCACTGACCAAGAGTGGGGCAGATCGAAAATGGTGAATCTTATCTTCATGTATCGGCAATGGAGCAGATTCAAACCACCAGCCTAACCCCTTAAGAAGTAGGGTAACAGGCTAAAAATTACGGATCTTATCTTTCCTTAACGGGAGTGGAGCAGATCGAAAACGGCGATTCTTATCTCCATGTATCGACAATAGAGCAGATTTAGGCCACTAGCCTTATCTTCACTGAGCAGGAGTGGAGCATGCTAAAGATAGCAGATCTTACCTCTACTGAGTAAGAGTAGAAGCAAATTGAAAGAATGATCTTATCTTTCTTGGCGGAGGTGGGAGCAGATCGAATATAGCAAGTCTTATCTCCATGTATCGACAATGGAGTAGACTGAAGTTTATAGCCTTATCTCCACTGAGCAGGAGTGGAGCAGGCTGAAAGAATAGATCTTATCTTCACTGAGCAAGAGTGGAGTAGATCGAATAGCAAGTCTTATCTCCATGTATCGGCAATGGAGCAAACAGAAGAATACAGATTTTATCTCTACTGAGCAGGAGTAGAGCGGATCGAAGACCAAGCCTTATCTTCATCGAAGGAGTGGAGCGGTCAAGATACAGATCTTATCTCCACCGGCGAGAGGGAGCAGATCGAAAGTAGCAAGTCTTATCTCCATGTATCGGCAATGGAGCAGACTGAATAATACAGATCTTATCCCCACTAAGTAGGAGTGGAGCAGATCGAAGATAGCAGATCCTATCTCCACTGAGCAGGAGTAGAGCAGATCGAAACAAAATTTCTATACTCCTGGAATGCAGTGGATGGAATAAAGCTTCCTAGAAAAAGGAAGCATCAAGAAGTCGAGATCCAACAAGATGGGGCAAAATTGGCCCTTTTAAAGTCTTTGCTCTATTCTCGTTACACGACAACGAGCAAAGAGGGGCAGCTGTAAGGCCCAATTTTAAACTCTTTCCCAAGCCCAATAAAACAAAATCCAACAGTCCATCACATAGTAATATCGGGGCCCAATTAAGTTAACATTAAACGGCCCAAAAGTTTGCAAAGTCAAGAAACCTTGTGGTAGCAGATGCATCTCCGCTACCGCCAATACCACGACAATCTCCCCAAGCCGACGTTTCTCCAAAGAAACCCACCAGTCACGTTCACCACTTGACGTCATGCTCCATCACGCCTCTAAGTGTGCCTACAAAATAGGAGATAACGAGAGAGGATTTGGGGATTGATTTGTTCTATTTTGAGGGGTTTTAGGCTATAAAAGCTAAATAAAGATTGTAAATGGGGATATAAATTTTTTACAAAAATACAAAAAAGAAGATAGAGGAATTCTTTTTTTTTTTTGAAATACCAATACACAATACCAGTTGATTAAAGCAAATTATTTGTGAGAAATAGGTAGACGTTTGAACAGAGAACAGTTTTTTCGAAGGTGATTTTCGCATATATTATCTGTTCTATATAGTTCCTTGTACTTTTTCTTTTTTTTTTTTGAAAATTCCAAAAAGCAAAGAGAAAGGGGAAGCTTACCAGGCCGTTGTCTTACGCGTGGTTGGTCGCCGGACCAACGGCGAAGGAGGATTTTGGGTGTTCAAACCCTGGAAAACAAAAAAAAAAGGAAGGTGTTCGGTTTTTTTTGTTTTGAAACAGAAAGAAATGAAGGAATGATTTTTTTATATTTTAAACATTAAAAGAGATGGGCCCCGCGTAATTACTTGCTTCTGCATGTGGATATGCGCAATTTCACCCTAAATGGGTAAATTCGCGATTAGCCCTCCTTTTTATGCTGTTGTTTCAATTGCATTCCCCTTCAGTTTTTCTATTTTTTTTAAATTTGCCCCTGAGTTTTGCGCCTCTTCGATTTAGTCTGAGTCAAAGCGAGTGTTCAGAGTCGGGAGTAATTGCATTCTTGGTCCTCAATGTTACGCTACTTACGATTTAGCTCTTTATTCTTCTTTTGTTTTAAATTAGCCCCAAATATTCATTTTTAACTCGATTTAGTCCTTTTCGATTATTTTGCTATTTTACCACTAAAGTGGTTATTTCTAATTTTTTATTACCATTTGTTTATATGTATATTATTTTAATTTTTACAAATCACTTTATTTTTATTATTATCAAATACTTTATTTTCTCTTATTATATTAATACTATTATTTTATCATTTCCTTTTTTCCTTATTTCCTTATTTTTACTATTTATTATCATTCAATTATTATTTAGTACTATTAATGCTATATTATTCCTATTATTATATTTAGCATTATATTACCTTATTTCTAATATTTCTCTTTATTATTATTTTTATTACATACTATTATATCTATTGTTATATATATTATGGTTTACTTTAGTTGTCTTACTATATATTATTACTTTTTACATCTATTTTTATTATTATTATTGGTATACCTTTATTTCTTTTATTACCTTTTTATTGTTAGTAATATCATTACTTTTTTCATATATTTGTTATTAGTTATTTATTATTAGTTTTATATTTCATTATTATTACCATTTGTTTTATTTGTTACATACCGTTTTTATAGTTGTAATACTACTTTTTTTATATTTATTGTTATTCCTATTATCATCGTGTTTACATTTTCACGCTTTTATTTTTGCTTTTTTCCAAAAACTTAAAAATGTTTCGAAGGGAGTTTTGTGTGTTTGAAGTTCAGAAATCGTGCCCAATCGTCTTTGGGCTTCGATTTTTCGTTAAATCTAAATCGCTAAATATCCTTGAAAGATTTTGATCGCTTTTTAAAACAAGGCAATGTTTCGAATTTGGGAGTTTGAGAGATTCGTGCCCAATCGTGTTGGGTCTCGATTTTCTATCCGTCCGAATAACTAAATATCCTTCAAAGATTCTTTTATCGTGTTTCTTAAATAAAAGCAATATTTCATGGTTGGAAATTCAATGAATCGTGCCCAACCGTGCTGGGTTTCGATTTTTAGTTTGGCCAAATAGTGAAATATCCTTTTAAAATTGCAAGACAAGAATGTTGGAAATCATGAAATGATTTTGGTACCGATAGTTTGAAACATCGTGTCCTATCGTGCTGGATGTGGTATTTCAACTTTCTGGAACAAGAGAGTTTCGATATCCAATGTGAGTTATTTAAACATTTTTAAAGATTCATATTTTAAAATATTTTCTAATTTTTCGATATTAAGGACATTAATCAATCAATACGGTACCAATTTTGGGCGTTGCGAGGGTGCTAACCCTTCCTCATGCGTAACCGACTCCCGAGCCCGTTTTCTTAAAATTCGTAGACCAAAATGTTTTATAAGCGGCCCAATTACACTTCAAAAAAGATTGGTGGCGACTCCGTTTTTGTATTTTAAAGTCGGCCCGTTTTTCAAACAAAAAAATGGTTTCGAAACTAAGGATTGGTGTTCCACTAAAAAATGGGTTCCCTGAATTGCTGAAAGTGGACCATGATCTTCAAACCAACTTCACCATTGTCTCTGGTTTCTGTATAGATGTTTTCAGAGCTGCAATGGCGGGTTTGAACTGTCAAATGTCGTATGAATTTATACCCTTCGAAGATAATAGCCAGAATAGTGGGGAGGCTAACAATAATCTTGTCTATGAAGTATATCTCCAGGTATGCATGGTTCTTTAACATTATCTAGTTCGTTTATGCAACTTGCTTTTATTTGATTTGTGTTGGATAAGCAAAAGCAGAAGTATGATGCTGCTGTTGGGGATATAACAATCACTGCAAATAGATCATTGAACGTGGATTTTACTTTACCGTATACGGACATGGGGGTCGGAATGGTTACTCGGTTAACTCCGAGGACAACCGGAACTTGTGGATTTTCTTGAAGCCAGTTACGCCGGGACTTTGGCTTACCATTGTCGGAGTTTATGTGTAAACAGCTTTAGTTATTTGGCTAATTGAACGCCCTGCATTGGTTGAACAACAAACCCAGCAATCAAATGGGCAATTTGGAAGGATGTTTGCGTTCTCTCTCCATCCTTGTTTCTGCACATTGTAAGCACCATCTCACACAAGCATTTTACACTGATTAGGTCCAATTCTGTTTTTGGTCGATAGGGGTTAGACTGTCTTTTCTCCGTCCCACTTAAAAAATTAAATAAATTAATTAGGGTGATATCAGTTTAGCTGGTTGAAGTTTTAATTTTTGAAGCGTCATAATTCATTCCAGCTTAGTTTCTTTTTTATTTTTTTTCATATTAATTTTTAGACTTATTTTAACAAAATAAACTTTGTTTTATAACTTTTAAATATTATTTGACAAAATTCCATAATCTTTTTCATAAATATTTTAGAAAACAATAAATTTTCAACAACTTTTAAATTATTTTCACTATTTTAAATATAAAATATTTATTTTTATATCATAAAATGTAAAAGTTAATTATATATTAAATAAAATAAAATTTAAGGTAATCACGATTTTTAAATTGCATTCCATAAATCATCCAAATATTTCGATTCGGGTCTATTTTTTATTTTGTTGGTTTTTTTCTCACCTACATTAGATTAAAGAACAAACTGATTTTTAGTTAAAGATTTTATTTATTTTTATTGTAAAAATTGGCATGGATCATGTACGCGTACTAACGTATAAGAACTAGTTTTAATAGTAAAATTGAAGAATTTTTAATAAAATGACTAATTTACTCTTTAATATTTCGTATAGAGACTTATTTATCATTTTTTAGTAGAAAGAGCTAAATGCATTCTAAATTCTGGTATAAAGATCTTCTTGATACTTTTACTCTACTTTTAATATTGACAATTTTGAATATTGAGTAGATTTTTACTAAAAACATCGCTTCTAACTCATTATTCTAACATAAAATTTCCTCTTATTTTATGCAGCTTAATCAATAAAAGGTTGACGTTTTCTTTTAAAATGTGAATTTGCAGGGGAGAAATTATCGAGTAACTTGTCGAGATCAGTGGTTGTGGGTGTTTGTAGTGTACTCATATTGGACTCGAATTACACCGCCACTTTGACGTCAATGATGACGGTCCGACACATTGAATTCAACCCCAAGATGAGCACAATAGGAGACTGAACAGGTCCTGTTACTCAAGAAGTTGTCGGCTATCTAAATTTCCAGAATTCTAGTTCAACATCTATATGGCTTACTTCACCCGAAGAATATGCAAACGCTTTATCGAAAGGTAGTAAAAATGGTGGTGTCTCTACAATAATTAATGAGATCCCATACATTAAGATCTTCCTAGAAAAATATCCGGCACGTTATTCCATGATCGGCCCCGTCACGCCTACCACCAATGGCGTTGGCTTTGTAAGTTATCAATTATACTCCTCATAAATTCTATACATACATACATATATAATTGAAATACACTTATCTTTTCTTGCCCAATAAAAAGAATATAAGGTTAATTGCAGTATAAAATATTGTATGAATTAAGTCATTATTTTATCTATTTGTTAACTTACATTAAATATCAACTTAAATCTATAAATAATGATGCATCTATTGCATAGACAGATTGTATGTGACATGTTGGAAAAAATAATAATAATTTTCCTAAATTTTATTAATTCTGTATGTTTTTAACATGTTAAGTCCAAGCATAATATCCATGTATTTTAGATATATTTTATATTAAATTTGAATGGACAGTTAAATTTTAAATTATGATACTTTAAAGACTTAATTAAAATATTTTGAATTTTAATTTGGAGAAATCCTATAATCTTTGATTTGTTTTACGTGTTGGGAGGAGGTCTTTAGAATCTAGATGAAACACAGTTTTAAAATACAACACTTTGAAATATCTATACGTGCTTGGAGGGATATCCAAATTTTGACACATAAGTTGATCTAACGGAGTATATATATATATATATAGACACAAGTGAGTATATTAGCTCTAATGTTGAACTTTATGAGAAATTGCAGGTATTTCCAAAGGGTTCAACTATGGCTGGTGACATATCAAGGGAAATTGCAAAACTAAGAGAAGATGGAAGGCTTCAAATGCTTGAAAATTCATGGTGCACAATTCCAACCACTAATTTCAATTCAGGGGATATATCGAGCACTATGAACTCACTTACAGCAGGTAACTTTCAAGGCTTGCTCCTTATTAACGAACCATTTCAGCTCTAGTCTTTCTCTTTTTTCTCGCTTTACAAAAACTTTCGTATTATGAAAAAATGGGAACAACTCGGGTTTGTGAAAGAATACATTTGAATGAACATTTCTAGAAACAGAAGAGAGGCAAACATAATACACCCAGAGTAGGACAATCTATGAAGTTGATAAAGCTATATCATGAGCCTTTTATTTGTAAAGTATTTGCTAATTGGTTTTACAAATAAATAATTTGCAACTTTTTGTACCAACAACATAGATTCTTTTTATGATGTTTCCTTATTGTTCTAATTAGCAATTCCCAGAAATGATTCTTCTAATAATTTAAGTCTAATTATGCTTTCAGCTCCTGTACTTTTGAGACCTTCAACATTTAGCTTGCTACTTTTAATTTCATAAATTTAGTCCACCTACTTGTTTAATTTAATAATTAAAGCTTAACTGATAACATTGTTAACTAACTTCTATTAGATATGAATATGTGTTGTTAATTTGATTTTAATTTTAAATAACACCTTTGAATTTCTTTTTAAATAGAAAGGAAGTAAAATTTCCATTTAATAAAAAGCAATATTAAAATATCATATACTCAAATTTAATAACATTATAAATTGGAGTTCAATTTTAAATTCTTACAAAATAAAAGTAGAATAATTAAATTTTAAAAGTGTTAGACTAGGAGCAAATAATTTATAACTTGGTCAATTCTTATAAATATAATATCAAGAAACGAGAAAGGAGAAAGGATGAATAAATTTGAACTCATGTCATTTAAGTGACTAACAAGAACTCTAATCACTGCTCCAAACAAGTTATAAATTAACAACATGAATCCGTAATTTCTAGAGCTAATTATTTAAATTCTTCACTTTCCAGCATTTATGTATGGTTCAAATCCTACAAATCAAGGGCAATCCTGCATTCCAAGGATTTCTAGGGTGACCGCTTTCAGGGTAAGCTTTTGTTTTGAAATAGTAGCAAAAGACTTATATTGAAATATGATTAAATTTGAATAGAGTTCATTTTTTAAGAAAATATCATTTATTGTTTAATAAAGTTAATATTTTACAATTTTATGATTTCTTAAATGAATTTTTTGTTTGGAATTGAACTGCAATTAAAAAATAATAATTTTTAAGATATTTTTATATAGTAAATGTTAACTTTATTTTAATTTGGACTTATTTAATATAGAGACTAAATTGATCTATTTAATAATAAAAGGACTATTTTGTATCAACCCCAATAATACAAAGGACCTTCCAAATACTTTAACACAAAAATACACATTTTATTAATAATCTTTAGAATCCATATTCCTAAAAATAAAAAGAATATAATATTTAGATAAGGGTAAACTACACTCAAGGTTACTAAATTATTAGTAATTTTATATTTTAGTTACTCAACTTTAAAAAGTTACAAAATGATTATTGGACTATTCAAAAGTTTTTATTTAAGTCACTAAGTAGTTAAAATAGTTGTTGTATAACCTTCTCTATTTATACAACATGTACCAACTAAAAGCTTTATTTCTCCTTCTCTTCTACAGTTCAGATTTTCATAAAACAAATTTGAACATCACGAATCTGCGAACTAAAATCCAAACTACTTTCTTTTATGATCTTCGACATTGATCATCAAATCAATTTGGATCTAAAGTATCTTTTTCTACTCGTCAATGTGTATTGATTCACCATATAGGTTGTCGAACCATCTATTGGAGCTTGCTAGCTAGAATTTTTTAAAAAATCATAATAGTTCAATGACTTAAATAAAAACTTTTAAATAATTTGGTGGTCACTTTGTAATTTTTTAAAATTGACTGATCAAAACGAAAACTTACTAATAGTTTAGTGACCTTAAGTTCAGTTTACCCTTTAGATAAAAATATCGATGTGATCCGACCAACTTAGGGGCAGTTTAGTAAATCCATCCCGAGACGAAAAAAAGGAATTCAACCTTAAGAGGACAACTTATTTTCAGCCCCCACTGGACTCACCATCACGTGCCCTCACATCCACATTTGACTTCTAATCAATCTCATAAAATGACCCTTTTAACCTCCTTTTCCACCATACGTTTAGATCACGCGCTATAAACTCGGGGTAACTCAATTCAGTACATCTGCGAAAAGATCTAATTTGGTCTTGTACTTTTTTGTGGTTTTGATTAAATCTTATCATTATCATCACAAGTAAATCATGAATCGTACATTTGTACCGATGAGCTACGTGTCAATATCTGGACTGTTGATCAACTACGTTTATCTTGATCCCAGACAAAGATGCGGATTTCCAGAACTGTACCTTCAAAATCATCTAATTATGCAAAAAAAGAAAAAAATTTATTCGTGCAAGTGCAAGTGGCCAAGTGGGGTGCTTTATGTTTAATATTCTTTTTTTCTCCATTTTTTCTGGGTTTTATTTGTGCTTTAATATGAAACCTTTTTTTTAGGGTTTTTTAATGGTTGATAAATTTGGTCTGGATCTGGGAATTAGGCTTCAAGGTTGTTCTTTTATAAATGTTTTTTATCTGAACTTTAATGCCCTATTCTTCTATTGAAGCATATTTAAACTCTTTATGCTTTCGATTTCAATATACTTGTCTTTTTTGGCTTTGAGTAAGGATAAGCTGAGCTTTGTTCTCTTCTAGAAATTTTAGTTCTGTTTGTTTACTGAGAAATATTGAGAAAAAAAAAATACAAATCCTGGAAAATTTTTAGTTTATTGAAGCTTGAAACAAACCCTTGATTTCTTCTCTTCTCTAAGCTTTTATTTAGTAAATTCAGCTCTTGAACTAGTGTTAAAATCCAATAAAATTTTCTTATTGACTTTTTGAAGTTTTTAGTTAAAAAAATATGGAAGATCATAAGGTGTTTGACATTTTATCTTTAATTCTTAAGGCTTTATGATATGTATGGTCATCACATATATATAAGTTCCCCTCTTTCTTCTTACTTGTCCAGCCAGCTAGGAAGATTCCAGAATCTTCGGCGAGTTTTTGGTGAACAGTTTACTCCGTTTACAGTGAAATATATATACATATATATTATATTGCTAGGATTGTCTAGGATTAGTGACTTAAATCGAAGTTTTCATCTTTCATTGCATGTGATATTACTTCACTGTTTAATACTCACAAAGTTATGTTTCTTTTATCTTTTTGAATGGACATATATACATGTATATACTCTCCATGGTACTAATGTTGCTGTTAAGATCATAGTATATTGAATGTTACATACAGTTGCGCTGTTGTGGTTATGAACAGTGTTGTCAAGGGCGCAAGGTGCACTTTGGGTGCTGGCATCCTTATATTGCCTTAGGTGCAAGGCGCTGCAAAAGCGTTAGCCTGAGTGAAGTGAAGGGCAATATGCATATGTGTGAGTTTTGTAAGTGTTTGTGTGTATATATAATATATAAAGCTAAAGATATAAACTCCAAAGTGTGGTTTGCAATTTATTGGTCAATATGCATGATTTCCTTATGGTCAATGTTGTTGAATGCTCAAATGTTGAGAAATGTAGAGTTTGATATCATCTCTTTCTTACTAGTAAAGCTATATCTAATGAAAATAAGTGCAAAATAAAAGAAATTAAAGAGAAATTCAATCAGGCGGGGTTCTTTTATGCTTATCGCCTTATAAAAAGTGCGCCTAGGTGCACTGATCAAATGGGCCTCGCCTTGAAGGGTCTGAGGCGTTTTTGTTGAATAATGCTAAGGCACAAGGCGCAAACCTTGACAACATTGGTTTTGAATTTCTTAGGTTGTGTTTGGGAACTTAAATTTCAAAAGATGATTTTGGATTAAAAAATAGTGCAATTGGAATGTAACATTCGTGATTATGTGAGTGTTTTGCATCATAAACACATGTAGGTGAAACAATATTATATCATGCATAAAACTATTCTTTTTTAATTTTATAAAGAAATTAAAACTCATATAAAACCATTACATTTTAGAATAACACAATGGTTCTAAAATGAATAAATAATTTTTTCCAAAGAAAATGTGATTTTGAACAAAAAGCTCACGACCACGACAGTAGCGACACGTTACCTCAATGAAATCCGCAATGAAATTCTCTACTGCAATTTAGATATGTGCATAAAGGATAATGTTGTTTTGAACAGTTTTTTCATGTTATTACAGGATTTGTATTTTTACATTTATCTTTAATTTTTTTAGGATGGTTGGAATCACGAGTTATGGATGTCTTTCTATTGCATTGGGGTAATGGTAACAGAATTTATCATATTCTATGGTAAGCAATCCATTATGATTAGAGTATTTTTCTACTAAGTATAGCTTCTAGGCAGTATAATCTTATTATTTATTTTTTTCCTGTTTGCAGATCTTAGTTTACTTAAAGATATGATACATTATCAATTGACAACGAGAGAGAGCACGTTTGTAGCCATTCATACATGGCCATGGATGCATACAAGCGTGCTCTCTATCGGTGTCATGTGATTTGTACATGTCTTTCCTTGTGTCTATTTGCTGCAATAGCTAGCAGGTGATTCTTTCTTATTCAGCTCCAATTCCTTTAATGAAATGTTAAAAAATAGATTGATCGTCATTATCGTGAGTACAAGGAGGGGCTATGAGCATGTAACCTTAGAATCTCAATTGAGATTTCCATTATTAATGTTTGATCATGAATTTGTGGGGTTGAAGATATTTCCTTCTCTAGAAAATAGAAATAGAAAAATTAACACGAATTTTAAACCCTAGTATCTATTCTGTTTATTAACTAAGTTCTGTTCATAATATCTACTAGAATAAGTAGTATGCATATTGGTCCTTTCCTCATTGCACCGATATTCGCAAACTGCTTGCATCTTAAGATAAATATGATGAAATTTAGGTATGATCATGATGTCTTGCTTTTGTTTGTGGAGATGAAGTTAAACCGTTTTGCTAGCTTTGAACCATTATGATCATTTGAAGCTCATTGAATGATGTTAAAGGAAGTAAGGAGCTTCTATCATCAGAATCTAAAATCAACGTCCTTAGATTCCTAATACACTAATCCTTCGTGTTTGCTTTTCAGTTTCTTTTCGTATTCCAACCTTATAAGACTTATTGTCCGTTTGATTCAATTGTTTTTCGTAAGATGTACATGTATCAGGTTTATATACTGTTGTGTTGTGCAAGAGTTTCTTCATTGACATTAAAGAGAAGTTTCATGTAGGTAAATTCTTTGCCCGTGCTTGGTGAATGTGGCTGATATCTAAATGTAACTTTTACTTGGTTTTATTTTGCTTGAAAGAACTAAAATATGACTCCGGACCGAATTTTTTATTTTTAATCTCATTGGTAGGCAATTGTATACTGATACTATAGGGAGAATGAAGAGTCAATGTAACATAGGGTAAATAGATATGGCAACTTATAATAATTCAATATGATATCCATGACCAGGCGGGCAACCCAACTGACCTGCACCATTGTTGTTCGCCGCCACCCCCCCCCTTCCATTGTTTGTAGGCATGCATGCTTAGAAGTACCTTTTGCGATTTTTGTTGTTAGGACATTTGGCATATTGTTTTTAGCACAAAATAGATACAAGGAGGTAGGTCTCTCCAAATTTTTCGTGCATAAGGCTTATAATATATTAATTGCATGCATCAATAAATAGCTCATCTTTGAGTGAAAGATTTGATATGTTATATAAATTGTGATGATGAAATGCATGCTCTTTGCATAAAAGTTAAGATCAATATAGTTATACATTTGAAAAGGTATAAAAAGATGAATTTCAATTTCTCAAAACATATAGGTATTCGGTTTACCGTTAAATACCTATCCGATGAATCAAGGTATAAAAAGAAGCTGTTGAATGTATCAGCTACCAAGGAAGAAATACCTGGATCGGAACCGGGAGCTTGTTCAATTGGTTCGTGTACCCATCTTCTAAGAGGTGGTAACTATCACGCTTCAGTCTATTCCGAGTCGGAAATGGCTTGAACTCTTTATCCCTCTTCTCTCTGAATTTTTGAATGACGGAAATGAAAATTCCACTGCCCTTATCACTCATAATTATATGTTTTTAGGCTTTTTTTTATACGGCCAAGGTATCATTCATGCCCATTTTACCATCCATAAAGACTAATTTTTTTTGGAGATTCATGATTGTTCCTTTCAATAATGTTGTCTCCAGGGCTTTAGACCTAAGTTCACTCCCATCCTTGGAGCATCTCATTCTCAAGTCTCATAATGATAAGCATAGCGGTAAGTGCCTTCGTTTCAACACTTTAACACTGTTTTCTCTCGGGAAATTTAACTCTGTTTGAAGATAAAGGGATTCATGGATTTCATACCCGATGAATGTAATCATCTTGAGTTGGTGTTATGCTTGTGACTGAATTAAGTGAGTAATTATAGCTGAAACCTTGTTTTAAAGCATGTATGATTGCTTGAGCGTTTGTCTATTGATGTTGAACTTTTTAGGTTTACCAGGCAATTTGTAGAACTGAAGTGAAGATCAATCAGTGAAACGGTGAATAGGTTAATTCTACATTGAATAACATGACCCCCAATCTTGTATCTTCTTGTTTTGGAAGTGCTGACAAAAGACGCTTGGCACCTCATTTAGTATCTCGTTTAGTATCGGTCAACAAAAAACCTAAATATGTCACTTTTTTCCAAGAATGCGGTCATATTGGATGGTATTGGAGCTCTATTAGAAAGTTTTTTCTCATTTCACATGTGGGGGTTGGCCTGCATGCCGTATCTCTCTTGCATTCGATGTGCATGTTTGTTTTCCCTGCCTAGGGTGATAGCAATATGTATATATTAGCCTCTTTTTGGATAGCAATATGTATATGTTAGCCTTTTGTGAGCTCTAAATATACTATATGCCATGCTTGAACTGTCGATGAGTTGTTTATTTATAGGCCTTCCATCTGTTAGAGTTTCTGCATTCGATAGATTCAGTTATTGGTTTTGGTAGTTTTCTTTTTTCTTTTTAAGTTCTTGTATGGCAATGTGCATGCTTGTAACAGAGATGAATGATAATCTAGGACCCCTTCCAAGGTGTCGGGACCACCACTAAATCCCCCATCCAACCCTTTCGGGAATGCATTTTACAGTGTTGGTTCTGGACTGATTCGAGGAGGATTAGGTTGGTAGCTAACCATTCTATCAAATATCTTTCTTGTGCATCATTTTAGTAAATGCATTACAATTCTAGTATTTTACTTGTTTCATATAGGCAAACACGAGTGTAGCGATTTACAATTTCTTTTTCCTTTAAATCCTAGCAATACGAATTTAGCGAATAGCTCAATAAAATTCTGAGGTAAAACCATTGAAGTAATCTCCCGAGTAGTTGGTCTGCTTCAATTAACAGATAAGCAAGTACTTTTCTGATCCTCAATATTACTTCCAATTGAACGATTATGCATGCATGCATGTATGTGGATCTTTTTATTGTTTTGTTGCATGTTTAGGGTCATTGGACAATCACTGAGCCAGTTGGAGGGCAGCACTCCTGTAAACTTCCCATTTATGGAATTTGCTACGAACTTAGTCCTTACCGGCATCTCATTAGGTCCATCAGGAAAGTAAGTTCGAATAGTTGTAATGCTTTAAGAGCTTCAAATTTGATCTTTGCATAAACATCTTCGACTCTCTAGTTCGTGCCAGGCTCAGTCCAGAGGGGCCGGTTTCTCCAAGTAGTGCGGCTGTAAGGTATCATTGGTTTCAGTAGGAGGAGGAGATGCCCCATTGCTCGAGTAATTGCATATGCCGAATATTCTTCCGCCGGATCGTATTACTTAATAGTTCTGTGGATTTGTTTGTTCATAGGCACCTTCTAATAGCAGGAGAGTTATTTTTTTAACCCCAAATTTAGTTTTTCCTTGCCGCAATCCAATCTGTTGTGCTTGGAAATTTTGATTAATTATCTTATTTTAGTTGTGTTTTACACTTTGTTTCTTTGTTTTGAAAAAAAACAATGAACCCTAATTTGCTGCATAATTATTTGTTACTTGAATTAGTGAAAAGAATGAAGATAACAAGTTTATGCAAATTGCATTTGTTTGAGTAGCTTAGCAAATATTGAGAAAGGAAATATTTTGACTGCAATTAATAGTATGTTTGATTAAAATGTATTTTATTAAAATATTTTACTCAATTATATGTTTCTTTTTATTTTGGTTATGGGTATTTTAAGGAAAATTTTACATTAATATTCTATCAAGAATATTTAATGAAGTTAGTTATTTGTACTATTATAAAAATAGAAAGATTAAATTAAATTACCTCTCAGGATTAAATTTTAAATTTGAGTAATTTGAGTATAGTAAAAGGATTAAATTAAAAAATTTAACATCATTATATCTTAAAAAATTTAAATTTAAAGACTAAATTAGAAAAATTGTCAAAATTAATATAGATAAAAAGAAATTTCTGAAGTTATCGAGTATTAATGTTGCTTTATATTTATTTATAAATTATAATAATATCAAATATATGATTTTTTTTAATAATTTTATAATTTTTTATAATTTATTCAGAGTTTACAACTTTCTTGCAACAATCTCCCTTAGTCCAGAAGGAAAATCCAAAAGCAAATGTAAAGCAAAGCATCTGTCTTTTTCTCACCCAATTTTCTTCGCAAACAAACAGAAAATATATTACATAATCCTGGAGTCTACCTTGGGGCCATCTCTGTACCAGCAACCAGAAACCCTTCAAACAACACAACCCAAAATCTTCCTCGATTGATCAATAATGAACGACGAGTAAACTTTCCTTTTCATCACCTTTCCTTTTCATTATTTCATCGTAAACTTCCATTTTTTTAATCCTTTTTAGGAACTTCAACACTGTAAATTCATTTGTTTTCCAGGTCCAACCAGCACCACCACCACAGGGACCACAGAAACGACGACGGTAAACCGGCGGTCCAGTCCAGAAGACTAACGTCCACGCCCTCTTCTTCATCATCATCCAAAACAAGCGTCCACGTTACAGCCTTAGACGGTCTAGTCAATGTCAATTCCCTCTTCACCGTAGCTGTCTTCGTCGGCCTTTCTTTGACAACCCCAGGTCAACACAGTCTCGAGAACCGAGCACCATGCGACGCCGGCGCCGATGTCGCGAAAAAGCTCTTGGTCTTCGAAGTCGTCTCTTTCAGCTTCTTCCTTTTCTCGTCGTTGGTGGCGCAAGGACTGAAACTGGCCATCAATTTGTTGAACAGTAAAGACGTCGACGAAGCGTTCAGGGCGCACATTAACCTTAAAGTTTTGAGGTTCGGGATGATGGGCTCCGCTGTCGGGTCCGTCATGGGGTCTTTGTTTTTGATGCTGTCGATGGTGAATGTGATTGAGATACGGTTGGGGATGTTGTCTTGTGGGAGCAAATCTTCGGTTCATGCGGCGGCGGCCCTGGTTGTGCTGGTTTCTTCGGCTCTGTTGGTTTATATTTCCACGGCGGTTTACGCTTTCTTGCATTGAAATAATCGAAAAAAGGTTGCCAATGTTTAAGGGTTAATTTCACAATCAGTCCTTAAACTATGATTGGGATTTTAAATTGAGATTAAACTTTAAAATGTTTTAGCGAATTTCTTAAAATAACATAATCATATCAATGATGTCATTCTATATTAAATATTTGATAGAATAATATTTAAAATATATAAATCTATTTTTCTACCAAAAACTTTATAGGTTTAGGTTGTAAAAAATTTTAAATTTTTCAAAAAATAATAATTAAGTCTCTATTTTTTTTACTCAATTGGGTATTTAAACTTTTAAAATATATCAAAAGGGTTTTCAAACTTTTTAAAAAAGTAATTAAGCTTTTGCTTTTTTCCAGTACTTGAAGTGTTAAAATACATCTAAAAAGTCATTTGATATTAAAGTTAATTATTCTTAATTTTTTTCAGTTAATGCCACCACGTCACAATTATGGCGTGACATGTGGCAAAAATGATAAAAATAAAAATCAACAAAAGTTATAAAATTGCTAAATTTTATTAAAATTTTAAAAAATTATAAAATTGTAAAAGATTTACAAATAAATATTTAAATCTTATAAAAATCATAATTTTTAAATAAATATATAAAATAGAAAAATTATAAAATTTTATAAATTAGTAAGAAAATTATAAAAAATATAAAGCAATATAAAATTAGTAAAAATTTAAACAAATTATTGTACTAAAAAAGTATTTTATAAATTTTCTATATTTTTTATTGATTTTATTTTTTATCATTTTCACAACATATCATCTTGTAAAAACCTAGGGTTCGTTTACTTTAAGGGTCAACGGTTAAAGTTAATGCTCAAAGGGCATTTTTATACACTTTTATAATTTTTAAATTATTTTTATAAAATTTTACATTTTTATAATTTTTACTATATTTATTATTTTTATAATTTTTAATAATTTTTAATTTTTATATTTTTATTAAAATTTAATAATTTTTATAACTTTTAGTAATTTTTATTTTTATAATTTTTGCCATGTGTCACGCCGTGGTTATGACATTGGTGCCTTTAATTGGAAAAAATTAAAGGTAGTTAACTTTAACAGTAAACCATTAAAGTTAACAACTAAAGGTTTTTTTTTTTATACATTTTGACAATTCAAATGCTCAATTGAGTAAAAAAAAAAAACAAGAACTTGATTGCTTTTTTTTTTTTTTTGAAAAATTTTGAGTGCTTTTTTATAAGTTTTGAAAGTTCAAGTACCCAATTGAATATAAAAAAATAGAAACTTAATTACTTTTTTAAAAGTTTGAGGTATTTTACACCCTTAAATCAATAATATATATCTATTTTTAAAAAAAACAAATGGATCAAATTTTAAACATGTGAATTTGTCACGTAAATAACTTGTCAAATTTTTTAATATATTAGAATCAAATTGTTCATATAGAAAATACAAATATGTTTAAAATTTGATCAACGTGTTTAAATAGTTCCATATCAAATTTGACTTGGCATCCAACTTATAAGCTTATGTTTAGGCTAAATAAAAGATTTGATTGATATGATATTAGTACTTGAAGAATCTCTATTTTTTTTTCAAGTTACAATTTACAATAATAAAAATAATTACTATTAAAATCAATTATTATAAATTTTAAATTAAATAAGTTACGGAACTCAAATTAATTTACGCACATCTAATTTACATAGGTATGACTCGAACTTGAACGCTTAGAATCTCAAAACTTCAAAAGTACCATTTTATTAGAGATAATATTTTAAACTTCAAAAGTATCATTTTATTAGAGATAATATTTTATATATCGGTGCATGAACCTCATGCACCATCAATGTACCACAAATTACATCATTAATGAGAAAATATTTAAAATTTTAAAGACTTTTTAATAAGTAGTTAAAATCTTATTTAAGCAAAATTATAACTACCTTTTATAATTTTCTCTTATTCCTCCTTATGCATTAACATAAAAGAAAAATAATATCAACATTAGAAGTCTCTTTTTCAAACTTGATAATGTCTTTTATTACATACTTTTAAGTGTACAATTTCATTTACAGTCAAATTACTCTTAAAAAAATTACTTTTACAATGATACAAGATTTTCAGGGCAACAACATTGTGTGTTACTTTCCTGCCCATAAAATTTTCTTGCCAACCAAACAAAATCTCTGATCTACCATTTGTCATTGATAGTTGATTCACCAAATTTTATGGAGTTTGCATGGTTACCTAAATGAATGTCCAATTAAAGCAATGATTAACATAATGAATACCGTTTTACTCAAACCGGAATCCGATGTTGCACCGGAAAAATTAACTCTCTGAGCCTGATCCCTGCAGAACATAGAAAAGTAGAGAGATTAAAGGCAATACAAGGAAATTATATATATAGCTGCATTGCTTTGATATCTTACTTCTGTAATGACGACAGGATACCGCAGTATATAGAATTTTCCGGCAACAGAACCTCAGATTGGTCAACCTCGGGATTTACGACGCTTACATAGGTTTCTTGTCCTAGATACCATGAATCGAGATTTTGAGCTCGGAGATTCCAAATGCCCGCATTGTCGAGAGAAACTAGAATTGCCGTCCAGGCTCCAGGAAAGACCTGCAACCGGGTATCATGTTTGAAGCTGTTGTTCATACATGAGATTTTGAAGTAACAGTACCATAGTGGCTCTTGTCTTGGGGGTTGGATTATATTTTGTGCCCTCTACTTAAAATATAGATAAATTAATCATTGTACGTTAGAATAAAGCCACGCGTAACTGTCTAGTTGCTCCGTCCGGCCAATTTTTAGCCGTAAAAATGTATGAAATTTTTAATAAAAAAGATAGGTTTGCTCTTTTTTTTTTAAGTAAAAGGGGCAAAATATAATATGACTTCTAGTACATGAGACTCCATAATACTTTTACCGAGATCTTAAACATATAAGTTCCATCAAGTTTGGAACAGCTTCGTACAAAAGCATTTCCAAATGAGATCACGAGGCAGGGATATATACCTGTGTGGTAGAACGTGCAACGCCGTCCCATTTGTTGTACGTGCTTCGGCTGCTCTCCGTCCACACTCCAAAATCCATACTATAAGAAGTAATGGAAAATTGTCAAGTTCATGTATCCCAGCATCCATTGATAAAGAAAGTAAAGTATCAAAAGCTAAAAGCTTACCCGACAACAAAGAACGCGTAGCCATCCAGATGGTAGCTTTGAACTGTGGTGTCATTATTCTGAAAGATTATTTCCATAAAACCTTTAAAAGTGCCATTAATCACAGATGTATCAAGTTTGGGCGGTCTGTTCATCAGTTTATTCGGAAAATCAAGTTTGTAGACTCCAGGAATCTTGAACTGCTGAGCAAGCTTTAAAGGTGTTGAAGGTGGTAAATACGAAATACCATTAAGGGTCGTACGCTGTTTTCCATCTATAAGCTCCACAGGCCTGTTGAGGATCACATACACATCTGTCACGGTAATATCGCCATACTTGAACGATCCTTGTGGGTTTGGACGAGCAGCACCAGCCGAGACGTTCCACCTATAAATGCACTGAACGGTTTACATGAAAACCGTACAATCCTTATAGCAGCTAAAATAAAAGATACAAAAACAAACTGTAACCTTATTGATCGTGCTTGATTCATCGAGAAATATGTGTCATAATCATTAAGACTAGGAAGAGGACCCGAAGCAGGTCCCTGAGAGTTAGAGTAGTGCAAGATAGCAACTCCATTAACTTTGGACCAGTCGGATGAATTAACAAACCGAGGACTGGCTACAATGTAATAATCAGAGCTAGCGTTCTGATCCATGGTAACCAAGAACGAGTACGATTGACCCACATGAATATCCATATTCGAGTAGTTTTGCTGAACCGTGTACGATCCTTCAGTCTCGACGAGAAGTAGGTTATGGTTTTGAATTCTGAAATTCAAGCTAGTTGAAATTCCGACGTTGTGGACCCTAAAGCGGTACGTTTTTCCTGTTTCAGATTAAATATAAAAGATCTAACTATTACCGTAGGCACCACGAAAACAAAACCGATGGCCTAACTGCAACAAACTGAGCATTTATGTACCTGGTTCGACATTTATGATCTGGTAAACAATCCCGTCTTTAACAAGCTTCGGATCATAACGATATGGACCATATCCATTAATAAGAATACCATCCGGAACACCAAGGTCAACTCCATTCTCAACATCTTTCCTTAATCCCTGTTTTTCCACACAAGAAACAATTTAGTACCCGATTAGCTGACAGACCCTAGAAGCATTGACAAAAGAATAAATAAATTATTTGCCGACCTTATGACTCTTAGTATACCAGTCACTAATAAAGATATTAATATCACCATCAGGCATCCCAAAGGGTAACGGAATGACTGCTCGGTTGTTTATGATGATTCCTCCATAGCCGCCTACAGCTCTTTGGAAGTTTAAAGAAGGGAAGTAAAAGAAACTCCCTATCTGATCTTTGACTTGAAACTCGTACGTCCAGTTCCAACCGGCAGGAATCGGACAATTAGTCCCAGAAACGCCATCTTGCCAAGAGTTTTTCCTGTGTTGTATACCATTCCTACATTACAATAAACAAATTACAGATATTCAGACTGATATTACCCTTTTCGATATTGATCTCTTTTATTCAATCCTTCATACCATGTAAACAGAAGTGGCTCGTCAAGATCGTTCTTCACATTGACAACTACGTTCCAGTTTGTAGTGACGTTGAGGATCGGACCAGGAAACTGTCTATTGATCCCAATCACCTGGAATAATGGCAGTTTATATATAGGTCATAACTCATGACATGATTCAAGGTCCTGAACAGGCAAGACTCAGAAGACTAACATGCCGGTTCTGACAATAACTATCGAGAACTGAGATTTCTTTCACCGTATAGGGCCGGTTATATCAAAGATTAGAAGCAGAAAAGTGTTGACAAGTTCAAATGTATGATTATGGCAAAATGCCATGCATTTGAAAACCAAAGTATTAGAAACAAAAAGGTAAAATACACAATATCAACCTCCATATTTACTTGGTCAAGTATCATAGAGGCCCTTATATTAAGAGTTGGATTGCATTTTGCCCCCTCAACTAAAAAAATGGGTAATTTAATCCTGTACATTAGATCAAAAAGCAAATTGGTCATTCTTAAAATTTCATCCAATTCTATTGTTAAAATTAGTCCATGTATGTCGAATGAGACAGGTGTAACTGTTTGGTTATTTTGTCGAATTTTAAAAGTGGAAATGGATGAAATTTTTAACAAAAATGACCAGTTTGCTTTTTAATCTAATGTATAGGGATTAATTTATCCATTTTTTAAGTAAAGGAGACAAAATGCAACCTGACTCTTGATACATGAGCCTCTATGATACTTTTACCTATTTACAGCTATCAATTTGGGAGATAAAAATTAGAATCAACATACTAAACATTCTTAAAAAATGATTTTTTTTTATTAAGAAAAATTGCATATAAAGTCCAGCAACTCTTACCAAAATTAAATAACTCGATAGCAATAACTTCTAAGTACTCCACTAAGAGGTAAATTTACCATGGAGGCCCTTGTACTAGGAATTAGATTACATTTGCCTCCTCTTATAAAAAAAATGGACAAATTAATCTCTGTACATTAGATCAAAGAGTAAACTAATCCTTTTATTAAAATTTTATCCATTTCTAATGTTAAAACTAACGTGACAAATAAAATAACTAGAAAGTTAACATGACATGCTCTGTGTACCCCATGTTGATATACAAGGACTAGTTATTAAGAGTAAAAATAGATGAAAATTTTAACAGAATGGTCAGCTTGTTCTTTGATCTGTGGGAACTAATTTGATATTTTTTAGTACAAGGAGCAAAATACAATCAGCCTTCCAGAACAAGAACTTCCATGATACTTTTACCTCTGCTAAAGCCACTAATGATATTTATTCATCTAATGTCAGTAAATTGGCATAATTGGTGTAGACAAAGCTACCATTAATGGAATCCAATTCCTTTTAAAGACTTCCAAAACAATTATTTGGCATTATCTAAAATTTGATTCTAGAGATGATTTTCTTGCTATATTTTAACCATATACCCAATAATTTCACTCCTAAAAATAACACTAAATCCAAAACTAATTAAAGAAAAAAAAATCACACTGTAACTTATTCATTATGCAGAGAAAAACTGGAATCTGCAGACAATTCAACATACATTTTTTTCATCCAAAACAGCTAAACATAATTCCCACAAAGGCCAATTGTTTTAGACGAGTACCCAAATTCAATTCAAAAGGCAAAATCAAAGCTGCAAAAGAAGAGAAAAAGAACCTGTTGTTTATCACCAAGAGGAGAAGCTGTGATATAAGAAACAGTCCAATCATAGAACACATAAGGGTCACCTGCAAAAGAACTCACCACAAACAAGAAGAAGAAGAAAGAAACCTGTAAATATGGTGACCCAGATAACATTAGATCTCTCTATTTGCACCCCCAAAAAAAGAGCTTTTTAGGGTATATCTTATCTTCTTTGCTATAAAGACAAAGAAGAAACAATGGGTTTTTTTTTTCTAGGAAACGGTGAGCTGTAGTAAGGGTTAACCGAGTTATTCAGTGAGTTCGAGGGTGCTGATTTTGAGTCACATGGGAAAGTGGCACTGGCAAAGAGGCCATCTTTAAGGCGCCAATTTGTTTTATTTTTCTGGCTTTGGGTCCCATTGTTTTTCTTCTTTTTCCTTTACAAACTGACCCACCATGAATTTAAGCAATGGAGTATACAAATTATGAAGCTTTGATTAATGTTTCAATTATGGAGTAATTTCGAGATGTGGGTCAATAAAGTGACAAAATAAAAGGATTTTGATGCTAAATTCTTTTTACCGACAAATTTTGGAGCTTTCTTTTCAATGGCAACTTGAATTTTGCATGGGTAAAATAGTGGTTTAATTATTAATAGATTTTTATAAAAAATTATAAAATAAATCATTCAATTATTTAATTTTATTTTTATCATAAGTTAGCTAACAGTGATAATATCCAAAATTAACATAATAATAACTTTATTCCTCAATACTTATAAAATTAGTCATGACTCTAAAAATTTAATCTTCAATATTTATACATTGTGTAATTTAATTTTTTTGTTTTATAATTTTTCTTTTTAGGTGATAAATTTAAATTTTAGTTTTTAGGTGTTAGGGTGAAATAAAATTGTAAAAAAATTAAATTATACAATGTGTAAATATTAAGAGTTAAATTTATTATTATATTTATTTTAAAGGCAATCACAGCTAGTTTACTAGTGATAAAAAGAAAAATTAAATAATTAAATAATTATTTTATAATTTTTAATTATTGAGTAATAAAAAGTAAATTTATTAACAGCGTAATCTATGTTTTTCCGTTCACAAAATGAGATATGCGAATCCGGATTTCAGTTGCCAACAATAATTCAAAGTATCTTGTCATCTTCTTAGTTTTGATTCTATTGGTATTAAGTTATTCACCAAGTAGCGTTGTCTGTACAATTGAGTGATTTTTTATTTTATTTTTTGAGTTTCTACTTTTTCTCTATCACCATGGATGATTGATCCCGATGGGACTCTTCCAAAAAAATTTTATTGATTCTCAAGGTAAAAAGCTTCCTTTTTAATTCAAAATTTTAATTAAATTATACTCAAGGTCGTTAAATTATTAATAAGTTTACGTTTTAATTATTTAACTTTAAAAATTATAAAATAACTACTAAATTATTCGAAAGTTTTCATTTAAATTATCGAACTATTCAAAACTTTTATTTAAGTTATTGAATTGTTAAGACTTTTTCAAAAAAAAAAAAAAAAAGCTTGGCTAACAATCTCTAAATGACAATTCGACGATTAATAGAGTGGATCAATACTCATCGACAAGTAGAAAAACGTGTCTTAAATCCAAGTCGATCTGATAACCAGTGTTGGAGACCGAAGAAGAAAGCTATTTGGATTTTGGTTTACATATTTGTGATTTCAAAGTTGTTTCATGAAAAAATTAAATTTTATAAGAAAAAGGGAAGAAGAGTTTTTAAGCGAATGCAGACGGTCATGAAAAAAAATAGTAGCGATTTTAACAGTCCAGTGACCTAAATCAAAACTTTGGAATAGTTCAGTGATCATTTTGTAACTTTTTAAAATTAAATGGCCAAAATATAAACTTACTAATAAATTAATAACTTGAGAATAACTTACCCATTTTTTGGGGTTAATTTAATCAAATGTCTTTAAAAATATTTTCAAATTTTAAAGTAATCCCTAAGCTTAAATGCACATATTATTAAATTAAGTTTCAATATGATTATACATAAATTATTAAAATAAATTCCCTTTAAGGAATAACATATATTAGTACCATATTAAAAGTATAATTTTAGGCACTAATAAAATTTTATTACATCATCAAATTGTACATGAAATTATTATTATACTCCCATTCATATTCAACTTACTCTCTAGTTCTAGTTTTTTTTTTAATAACATAAAAACTTTAAATTTTACACGATTCTAATTACAGAAGATTCAATGCAATATTTTTTCTACTTTTAAAAATATGTATAATATGAAATAGAAAACAATTTGAAATGGAAAAAGAAAAAATCCACCGTCTAAAAACTTTTTAAAAATTTAGTTGCACAAAAATAAATAAATAATATTAACTTCTGACAAAAAATAAAATGATTAAAATTATTAAAAAATATTTGTTTATAATTTAAAAATTAATTATTTTAAGTAATTTAATTAAAATTAAATTAAGTTAAAGAATATAATAGATATAAATAGGTGTATAATAATAATTTCATGCCTTTAAAACTTGATGATGTGATGAGATTTCATTAGTGCCTAAAATTTATACTTTTAGAATAACTCTAATATAACTTTTCTCAATAACTTAAGTCTAGGCTTGTTTTTTAATTAACTCAACTTGGGCCATCAAGCTGTTTCACTGTTTTAAAATTAATAAAATTTTATAAATAAATTTAAATTTAAAAATATTTTTTCTATTAAATTGAATTTCAGTCGAATATATTTGAAACATAAAAATTTTAATTCAAATTCCACACAAATCGAATTGACCAGATCTATAGGCATATCTAGTAAGATCCCTTAGGCTTAAGTGAGGCCTACTCAAATGGCATTTTCAACTAAGCCAATGGACCATCACTATTTCGCCCCTACATTACCCCCACTTTCTATCGGTACTATGTAGATTCTATCTTTGCTAATTGACCCACACTTTGAAATCGACACCACCAAAATGTTTGGCTTGCTTTTCAATTTCTGTAAAAAATAATTATTCTGCAGATTTAATAAATTAATTTTCTTAACGTTGGTTATAATTGTAGTTAGAATGAAAATAAATAGCGTAAAAAATAAGAGAAAAAAATAATTGACACAATTAATCTTTATTAATGCAGTTCAGACACAACGGTCTTACGTCTGTAAAGTCTCGCCCAGTGAATGATTTTATTCAACAATCATCTAGATCACTTATTAGCTTAAACCCAAGCTACCCTTACACAAAGAAGTAAGTATAGCCCTAATACCAATCTCAATTATTACAAATCACAGTATAGCCCTAATACCAATCTCAATTATTACAAATCACTCACCCAACTACAGACAAAGATGAAATTATCCTGATAGGCTTACTCCTATTTAAAAAGATGAAATTATCCCGAGTATTTATCATATAAAAGTCTTCATAAATCAGTCTTCCAACTCTCCAAAACTCTGTTAAATAAATATGATATTTATCTCTAAAAATTAGCATATTAATAATAAAATTTTCATGCTTATCCAATCACCTCAAGCAATTCGGTTGGGAGTCTTAGTGCCCTAGTCAACCCATGCTTCTAGTTTTGTCAAATATGTCACATTCAAGTGGACTGAACTGAACACAAACGAAACTTATTCAAGGCCTAAGTTGATAACCCAAGTAGAGAAACAGTTTTGTTATAACAAGATATAAAACAAGCAACAACTTTCCCAACAATCTCCCATTGGCATTTTTGACAAAACCATGTGGCAAATGATTAGCCCACAATCCAAACAAGCCACATAGCAAGGGAATTAAAATATGTCTCCCCTTAAGAGGTAGAATCACACTTGATCACACGCTCCCCTTATCATTATGCTTGTTCATCTAATCATCAATTAAGCATGCACCAATATCATAAATATGCAGTAAAAATAATCATATTTAAATAATAATAAAAAACAGCATCATCTCTCCCTTTGACAAAGTGAAATGTAGCAACCATAACCAAGAACAAAGCATTTCATTTGCTGCTACTATATTCTCCCCCTTTTTGGAAAATATGCCAAAAGTGTAGCGAAAAGTGAAATCAAAGTAGACAAAATCACCAAATCAGCATCATTACTCCCCATTTACTTTATTCATCCCCTGTCAACTTCCATCATGTTGTTTAGGGGATGAGATCGAATGCTACATTATCAATAAGAGAAGTTGTAGCTTATGGAACAATAATAGTTTTTTCCACGAAACCTAGATGGCGTTTCTTCAATCCTCGAAAAATATTTAACATCGTCATCATGAGTTAACCTCATGTTTCACACAAGCATCAATCAAATATTGATCTTCATTACACAAATGTTCTCTTAGGGGTCTCGGTGTCACGATATCACTTGAGTTTACCTCAATTTTCTTCACTTCAACACCTTTAGGGGTATCACAACTTCTATGGCCCCAGTGTCGCGATACCCACTTTGAATGATGTTTTCCTTGAGCTCAAGCCATTATCGACTTCCTACACCAACTCAATCATATTGTTAGGTCCCTATTGTGCCATTTGGCCAATTTGGGTTTCAAAAGACCATAAAACTAATAAAACTCATTTATTAATAACAAAAGACAAAAATTGAAAAAAGAAAAGAAAAGACACTTAAATTGCTCAAGAATAAGCTCCATTAGTGTAATGAAGAGCCTAATTTGATGTATTAAATTACGAGAAATCATAGAGCAACTACGATCAAATTATATTCGATTTAAAATTATTAAACATTCAAATATAAGTAAAACATGTGTATAATACAATACATAATCATTTTTAGGTTTTATACGAGCTTACAAAAGCTCTATTGTTAACCCGAGGTCGAATTAGGACCAAATTGTAAAGGTTACAAAACTTGAGTTAACATGTAACTTCGGGATTTTCTCGTCGCAACGTGACTCTCTTCTGAGTTCGTCGTGATGTTGAGGTTGTATTGTCACCACGAAAGCCCTGAGCTTATTCTCGTTACAACATTGGGGATACATCATCGCAACATGACCTTTATTATCCACAACTTTCAACTTGGTACCTAAATGATGTAACACCCCTTACCCGAGACCATTGCCGGAGTCGAGCACGAGGCATTACTAAACTTAACTTACTGATTCGGGGCATAAAATTTGAAACTGTCCATCTGCATCATGTTTAGTAAATTGACTATAACTCGAGTTACAAAAATCAAAATTTAGATCCATAAATTTTCCATGAAACTAGACTCATATATCTTCTTACTATAATTTTTCCAGAATTTTTGGTGTGGCCAATTAGTACAGTTTATTAGTTAAAGTCTCCCCTGTTACACAGACCGACAGTTCTGACCCTTCTGTACTAAAAATCAATTATCTCATAATATACAATTCTTTTGCCTACACGTTTCGTTCATATAAAAATAGACTCAATAAGATTTAATTCTATATCTCATTCACAACCTAATTCCATTTCTATTATTTTGGTGATTTTTCAAAATCACGTCACTTCTGCTGTCTAAACTGTTCCCTGCATATAATTACATAATTTCTTTCTAATAACTACCAACTAGGAATTACAAAACATCCAAAACATGCTCTTATTTAGCCATTTTAATAGTTAATCATTACCATACATTTACAATCCAATCTGAAGCCATATTATAAGGTTATACACACAAGATAGCTAAGTCCCTATACATGCCATAACTTAAAACGTCGAGTCACAAAATACCAATATAATCCTTTGATAGTGTGTAACGATCTCCGACGTCCTTTCGATTCCCCGAATTGGCCTGTAATACTATAAAAAAAATAAAATAAAAAATGGGTGTAAGCATAAAGCTTAGTAAGTTTACATGTAAATAAATAACAACATTCTTAATCAATTATCTTATTCTTTTCTTATCAAGATCACTTAAGCTTTTAACTCATTATACTTAAACTTGTATTCTTACCTGTACCTTTAAACATGAATTTGCCTTACCTTACCTTTTTAGCTTGAACTTGTCTTACCTTTACTTTGGTATACTCTTTGAATTTTCCCATTTGAACCACTTGGAATACTAAGGATACGCGTGGTACCTTTCCTTATGAAACTTAACCATTGCCATGTCTTGACATGGTCTTACGTGGTATCCTTGCCTTATGAACTCACCAATGCCATATCTTGGCATGGTCTTACATGGGACCTTTGCCTTATAGTAACATATCAATGCGATGTCTTGACATGGTCTTACATGATTTCCTTAAACCCTAATGTCATGACATTTGTATCCTATACATTCCTAAGGTTCAACCGGAACTTCCTAGGATAGCTTTTCCGTCAATTCATATTTGAGTCTTTAAATAATACATTTACAGAATAAATATGTAAATGCTGGAATTTAACAGTATTAAATATAAAATAATAGAATATTGCATTTATTTATCGCAAACTTACCTCAAACAAAATACGATCAACTATATTAATTTAGTCTTCTATCTTTTCTTTCCTCGATCTAACTCTGGATTTCGTTCTTCTTGATCTATAATAGCAAATTTAGCTTATTTAATACTCAAATTATTAAAACAGTCCTTAACTCTTAACTTTGGCAATATTACAATTTTGCCCTAAACTTTACATATTTACACATTTGCCCCAAAGCTCGGAAATTAAAATTTATCCCTTATTATTATGTTTTAAGACATGCTGATCATTTTTCCTTCTATGGCAACATCAAATTCTCACTCTAACTTGTACTTATGAACATTAGGTATTTTTACCGATTAAGCGTTTTACTGCGTTTTCACTTAAAATCACTTAGCAAAAGTTGTTTAACATTATTTCAGACTTCATGTTCTATCATAAAACATCAAAATAAACACATTTCACCTATGGGTATTTTTCCAAATATGAACCCTAGCATGAATTATTGATAGAATAAGCTAAATCGAGCTACCGAGGCTTCAAAAATGTAAAAAAACATTAAAAACGGGGCTTGGAATCATTTACTATGGAGCTTGGAAGCTTGAAACAAACCCTAGCTATGGTGACCACTTGAAAATTCGGCCTAATGAAGAAGATGAGCATATTTTGCCATCTTTTTCCTTTTAATTCCTTTTATTACCAAATGACTAAATTACCTTTCATTAAAAACTTTGGTTCTTTCCACCTATATATGTCCATTTTTGTCCATGAAAATATAATGGTCTAATTACCATTTAAGGACTCCTACTTCAAACCCCATTTCAATCAAGTACTCTATAAATTAGAACCCTATTTAGCAACTTTTGCAAACAAGTCCTAATAGGCAATTTAAGCATGAAATTAATAAAATTTCTTATCAATACTCTAACACACGTATTTAATCACTCGATAAATCATAATAATTAATCATAATAAACTTTTATAGCTTGGGTTCATGGTTTCGCAACCACTATTCCGTTTAGGCCCTATTTCGGATGTTACATTTCTCCCCTTTGTGGATTTTCGTCCCCAAAATCATACCGTAAAGAGGTTTGGGTCTTGTTTCAAGATAATCTCTTGGGCTCCCATGTAGCCTCTTCTATCCCATGCCTATTCCATAATACTTTCACAAGTGCAATACTTTTTTCCTTAATTGCTTAACCTCCCGAGCTAGAATTTTTACCGGTTCCTCACCGTAAGTCATATCCGGTCAATCTCAACCTTTGTCTGCGAAATTACATGCGATGGATCTCGAACGATAACGACGTAGCATAGACACATGAAAGACATTATGAATCTTCTCTAACTCATCGACAATGCTAATCGATATGCCAATGGCCCAACTCTCTCGATCACCTCAAAGCGGTCCAATAAAGCGGGACTTAATTTGCCTTTCTTGCCGTCGAGAACTTTCTTCTAAGGGATACTTTCAAGAATGCCTGTCACCAACTTGAAATTCAATTTCTTTTCTTTTCAAATTTGCATAAGATTTCTGTCTATCCGAAGCTGCTTTCAAGCAATCTCTGATGACTTTTACTTTCTCTTCTGTTTCTTTGACTAGATCAACCCCGTAAATCTAATTTTCCTTAAGCTCTATCCAATACAAAGGCGTGTGACATTTACATCCATACAAAGCTTTATAAGGTGCCATCTTTAGACTCGATTGATAACTATTATTGTAAGCAAACTCTATTAAAGGCAGATATTTCTCCCAACTACCTTGAAATTCCAATACACAACATCTAAGCATATCTTCAAGTACCTAAATAATTCTCTCTGACTGACCATCAGTCTGAGGATGGAAAGTTGTACTAAAACTCAACTTTGTACCTAAAGCTTCCTGTAATTTCTTCCAAAACCGTGAAGTAAATCTTGGATCTCTATCTGAGATAATCAATAACGGTACTCCATATAGTCTAACTATCTCTGAAATATACAACTCGGCCAACTTGTCAAGTGAATAATCCATACGAACTGGAATAAAATGAGCTGACTTCGTTAACTTATCAATCACAACCCATATTGCATCTTTCTTTCTTGGTGTCGAAGGCAATCCTGTCACAAAATCCATAGTAACTCGGTCCCATTTCCACTCAAGAACTAATACAGGCTGCAATAAACCTGAAGGTACCTGATGTTCGGCCTTTCCCTGCTGACAGATCAAACATCTAGAAACAAACTCTGATATATCTCTTTTCATTCCTGTCCACCAATACATTTTTTTTTCAAATCATTATATATCGTTGTACTACCTGGGTGAATAGACCAAGAACTGCTAGGTGCTTCCTATAAAACCTTCCGAATAAGATCATCATTTTTTGGTACACAAACCTGGTCTCTAAACATCAAACAACCATCAGATCTGATTTGAAAATCAGACTCTACACCTGACTCGCACTAAACACTTTTGGCTTGCAACTCACTGTCATCCTTCTGAGCTTCACAAATTTCTTCAAGAAATATCGGTTTAGCTCTCAAATCAGCTAAAATAGAACCATCATCTGATAAGGCCAAACTAGTGTGCAAAGCTCTCAATACAAATAATGATTTTCTACTCAAAGCATCAGCAACAACATTTGCCTTACCTGGGTGATAATCGATCACTAGTTCATAATCTTTAATCAACTCTAGCCATCTTCTTTGCCTCAAGTTTAGATCTTTTTGAGTCATCAAGTATTTCAAACTTTTATGATCAGTGAATATTCGGCATTTCTCACCATACAAATGATGTCTCCAGATTTTCAATGCAAAGCAATTACCCTTCCTTCCTGCATAAGTACACAGCCTAGTCCATTCAAGGATGCATCACTGTAAATTACAGACTCTTTACCCGGTTCGGTTGTACTAAAATAGGAGCTTTAGTCAACAATACCTTTAACTTGTCGAAACTCACGACACTTCTCGGTCCATTCAAACTTGACATCTTTTCGTAATAATCTTGTCAATGGAGTAGCTATCATGGAAAATCCCACTACAAATCGTCTATAATAACAAGCAAGACCAAGAAAACTTCTAACCTCGATACATTCCTGGAGGCTTCCAATCGACAATGGTGAAATCTTATTCGGATCAACTTTAATACCTTCACCGAGACAACGTGTCCAAGAAAACAAACTTCCGTAACAGAACTCACTTTTGCTAAATTTGGCATAAAGTCGATTATTTCTCAAAATCAGAAATCGTTCTCAAATGCTCGCATGCTCGGTCTCGTCATGAGAATAAATCAAGATGTCATCAATATACACAACTTCAAACTTGTCCAAGTAAGGTCTGAAAATTCGGTTCATTAAATCCATGAAGATGGCAGGAGCATTGGTTAAGCCAAATGGCATCACAAGAAACTCATAGTGACCATACCTAGTTCGAAAAGCAATTTTCGAAACATCTGACTCTTTAACTCGTAACTGATAGTATCCAGATCTCAAATCTATCTTAGAAAACACAGTGGCTCCTTCAATTGATCAACAAATCATCTATTCTAGGCGGAGATATTTATTCTTGATGGTTACCTTGTTAAGTCGCCGATAGTCTATGCACAATCTCATGGAACCGCTCATTCTTTTCACAAATAACACTGTGCACCCTATGGTGAATAACTAGGTCTTACAAAGCCTTTATCGTTAATTCTCAGAGTGAGCTTTCAATTCTTTTAATTCTATTAAAGCCATTCTATAAGGAGCAATAGAAATAGGTGTGGTACCTGGAATTAATTCAATACCAAACTCAACTTCTCTAATAGGAGGCAAACCTGGTAGTTCTTCCGGAAACACATCAGGAAACTCATTTACCACATGCATTGATTCAATTTTCAACTCTGGGTCTTTAGTATTCAACACAAAAGCAAGATAAGCTTCACATCCTTTCCTTAAACATTTCTAAGCAGACATAACATAAATCATGGAAATTGAACAACCTGACTCATCTGAATTAACCCGAAGGATCTCACCATTTTCACATTTCAACTCAATGAATTTCTTTCCACAATTCACTATCACATCATATGCAGTTAACCAATCCATACCAAGAATCACATCAAACTCATCAAATGGCAATAGCATGAGATCGGTAGGAAAACAAGATCCTCTAATCATCAAAGGGCATTTTTTACATACTTTGTTTACTAACACATGCTGACCAAATGGATTCGATACTTTAATCACAAATTTCGTAAACTTTATGGTCATGTTCATACTAGGCATTAATTTCATGCAAACATAGGAATGGGTTGAACCCGGATCAATCAAAGCAATAACATTAACATCATGAAGAGAAAATGTACCGATAATTACATCGGAGGAGGATGCCTCTTCACGAGTATGGATAGAATAAGTCCTTGCAGGTGATCTAACATTGGATCTCATTGCTGTATCTCTAAATGTACCTCTACCTGCCCCTACTCCCGGATTTCTCTGAGGTCTGCCTCTAACGGGGGCATTACCTGATCTTGCACTCGGTATTACTTCTTTTTTTACCATCTCAGGACATTCCCAAATGAAATGATCTGGTGCATCACATCGGAAATAACCAACCTCAGTCGCTCGACATTGACCTAGATGACGTCGACCACATTGAGGACACTCGTGTCTATTAGGTTTGAATACTACCAACACTTAATCAAGTGGTTTGAGCTTTTGAATCCATAAATCTTCCACCTCTATTTAGGTTAGAATACCGCTAAAAATTAGATCTCGTAGAGAACTCTCTAGGCCTCTTGGATGTAGAATGAAATGAATTGCTCATCCGTCTTTTCTTCTTATCTTGCATCTCAATTTCACTTTACCCTTTCTTTTCAACAACTCCTCGCCTTTACAGGCTCATCAACTAAAACAACAAACTCTTTTATCTCTAGAATACCAACTGATAGTCGGATATCATCATTGAGCCCATCCTCAAATCTTTTGCACATGATAGCCTTTGTAGACACACACTCTCGAGCATAATTACTGAGTCAGACAAATTCACGTTCATAGTCGGTCACAGTCATCTTACCCTATTTTAATTCAAGGAATTCTTTTCTTTTCTGGTCAATAAACCTCTGACTGATGTACTTCTTACTAAACTCCTCCTGAAAAAAATTCCAAGTAACTCTTTCTTTCGGTACTACTGATACAAGTGTCTTCCACCACTGGTAGGCTGAATCTCTAAGAAGTGACACTACACATTTAATACACTCTTCCGGTGTACAGGATAACTCGTCAAAAACTCGATAGTATTTTCGAGCCAAAATTCACTTTCTCTCAGATCATCATCTTTGGTAGCCAAACTCTTCACCCCTTGTTTTTCGATCTTGTCAACAGTGGCTTCTCTCTTCCGATTGTATCTATGACTAGGGAAGCTACATGGCTGGTCTGTGGATCATGAGGGGTGGAGGTCTAACGACCGGTTCGCATCGAACGAACTCAAAGCAAACCATTCATTCATAGCTTGGAAGAAGGCTTCTCGAGCCCCTCCTCCCTGACTAACTGTAACGGGCCTTTCATGACTATCTTGTGGTACTGTCCCTTCAGCGGGAGTGGGTGTAGTACTCTACATCATCTCGCACCACTGCTCGGGATCCATAACTATAAAAGAAAAACATTTTTAAATCGTCAAGAGTCGTCACACTATCAAAATATAAGTATGGCATGTATAGATAGACTCTTACTCATACTAAATATTCTGAGAATCAACTAAACCTTGCTCTGATACCAATAAATGTAACACCCCTTACCCGAGACCATTGCCGGAGTCGAGCACGAGGCATTACAAAACTTAACTTACTGATTCGGGGCATAAAATTTGAAACTGTCCATCTGCATCATGTTCAGTAAATTGACTATAACTCGAGTTACGAAACTCAAAATTTAGATCCATAAATTTTCCATAAAACTAGACTCATATTTCTTCTTAGTATAATTTTTCCAGAATTTTTGGGGTGGCCAATTAGTACAGTTTATTAGTTAAAGTCTCCCCTGTTACACAGATCGACAGTTCTGACCCCTCTGTACTAAAAATCAATTATCTCATAATATACAATTCTTTTTCCTACACCGTTTCTTTCATATAAAAATAGACTCAATAAGATTTAATTCTATATCTCATTCACAACCTAATTACATTTCTATTATTTTTGGTGATTTTTCAAAATCACGTCACTGCTACTGTCTAAACTGTTCCCCTGCATATAATTACATAATTTCTTTCTAATAACTACCAACTAGGCATTACAAAACATCCAAAACATGCTCTTATTTAGCCATTTTAATAGCTAATCATTACCAGACATTTACAATCCAATCTAAAGCCATATCATAAGGTTATACACACAAGATAGCTAAGTCCCTATACATGCCATAACTTAAAACATCGAGTCACAAAATACCAATATAATCCTTTGATAGTGTGTAACGATCTCCGACGTCCTTTCGATTCCCCGAATTGGCTTGTAATACTATAAAAAATAAAATAAAAAATGGGCGTAAGCATAAAGCTGAGTAAGTTTACATGTAAATAAATAACAACATTCTTAATCAATTATCTTATTCTTTTCTTATCAAGATCACTTAAGCTTTTAACTCATTATACTTAAACTTGTATTCTTACCTGTACCTTTAAATATGAATTTACCTTACCTTACCTTTTTAGCTTGAACTTGTCTTGCCTTTACTTTGGTATACTCTTTGAATTTTCCCGTTGAACCACTTGGAATACTAAGGATACGAGGGTACTTTTCCTTATGAAACTTAACCATTGCCATGTCTTGACATGGTCTTACGTGGTATCCTTGCCTTATGAACTCACCAATACCATATCTTGGCATGGTCTTACATGGGACCTTTGCTTTAGTAACATATCAATGCCATGTCTTGACATGGTCTTACATGATGTCCTTAAACCCTAATGTCATGACATTTGTATCCTATACATTCCTAAGGTTCAACCTAACTTCACAGGATAGCTTTTCCGTCAATTCATACTTGAGTCTTTAAATAATACATTTACAGAATAAATATGTAAATGCTGGAATTTAACAAGATTAAATATAAAATAATAGAATATTGCATTTATTTATCGCAAACTTACCTCGAAACAAAATACGATCAACTATATTGATTTAGTCTTCTATCTTTTCTTTCCTCGATCTAACTCGGATTTCGTTCTTCTTGATCTATAATAGCAAATTTAGCTTATTTAATACTCACATTATTAAAACAGTCCTTAACTCTTAACTTTGGCAATATTATAATTTTGCCCCTAAACTTTTACATATTTACACATTTGCCCCAAAGCTCGGAAATTAAACTTTATCCCTTATTCTTATGTTTTATGACATGCTGATCATTTTTCCCTTCTATGGAAACATCAAATTCTCAGTCTAACTTGTACTTATGAACATTAGGTATTTTTACCGATTAAGCCGTTTTACTCGTTTTTACTTAAAATCACTTAGCAAAAGTTGTTTAACATAATTTCAGACTTCATATTCTATCATAAAACATCAAAATAAACACATTTCACCTATGGTATTTTTCCAAATATGAACCCTAGCATGAATTATTGATAGAATAAGCTAAATCGAGCTACCGAGGCTTTAAAAATGTAAAAAACATTAAATACGGGGCTTGGAATCACTTACTATGGAGCTTGGAAGCTTGAAACAAACTCTAGCTATGGTGACCACTTGAAAATTCGGCCTAATGACGAAGATGAGCATATTTTGCCATCTTTTTCCCTTTTAATTCCTTTTTATTACCAAATGACTAAATTATCCTTCATAAAAAACTTTGGTTCTTTCCAACTATATATGTCCATTTTGTCCATGAAAATATAATGGTCTAATTACCATTTAAGGACTCCTACTTCAAACCCCATTTCAATCAAGTACTCTATAAATTAGAACCCTATTTAGCAACTTTTGCAAACAAGTCCTAATAGGCAATTTAAGCATGAAATTAATAAAATTTCTTATCAATACTCTAACACATGTATTTAATCACTCGATAAATCATAATAATTAATCATAATAAACCTTTATAGCTTGGATTCATGGTTTCGCAACCACTATTTCGTTTAGGCCCTATTTCGGGATGTTACAAATGAACCTTACCAAAAGCTTTATCAACCTTATAACCACTAATCTTAGGTCCCATTTTAGCCATTCACCATAAAAGCAAAGTTAATATATAATGTTTAATCATTAATACATCTTATAAGCATGAAGATTAATGGATTCATTTGATCACAATATATATATACACAACATTGACTACTTGAGACATTTAACAAATGTTTCTAGGTACATGCCACAAACTAAAACGAAAACAAACTATACAAACTTTGCTGAGTCGAAATTGGCGATATGGATGTTGACTTCAATTCTCTAGGCTTTGAGGGATACCAGAACCTATGCACGAAAAAAAATCGTACATTAAGTGTAACACCTCTCGACTGACCCTGCCGCTGGATCCAAGCTACAAAATACTACATTCGTTGCTAGAGAAACTACAGTCAAATCACAACAAACTAATCATTTACACATGCAATTAAATGTCAAACACATTCATTTCAAGTTAAACAATCAATTTCAAGTCTTACTTGGGCTTACGAAAGCCCTTTTGCCAACCCGAGCATGAAATAAGACCAAAATGAAAAGTTATTAAAGTTTAGGACCGATGTCGTGACATCATCTATTCCACGTCATGAGGTCACCTATAACACCCCGTTAACTGACTCGATCATCGAGTCCAAGTTACAGGGTGCCACATTCGTTACCGAAGCAATTACGGTAAAATTTTATTCATTTAAAATCGTTTTAGGTGGGGTTTGGATGGGCGATTGTGTGTGATGCAATGTGTTTAGTTTACTTTTTGTCTCACACTACAGTGTTGTTACAGTATCTAATCTCACCGCCACCACTGTTTTTACACTAACCGTAGGTAAATGCACTACCCATCCAAACTAAGCCTTAAACAATCAAATGTAATAATACACGTGTATAAAATGAGTCATAATCATTTTTGGATCTTGTATGAGTTTATGAAAACTCTTTTGCTAACCCAAAATCAAAACAAAACCAAATTTTGAAAATTTTGGGTTGACGTTGCAATGCCGAGTATTCTTTATCATAATGCAATTTACTATCTTGTCACGTCCCAACATCGAAGTCCATCATCGCAACGTGACTGTAACACCCCTAACCCATTTTCATCATCAAAACAGGGTTACGAAGCATTATTAGAGTTTACAGAACAAATATAGTTAATTCATATCCAAAATCAATCATATTATCTTTTAAATGGGCCCTAGAGGCCGAAAATATGCATTTAAAACAAGTGGGGACTAAACCGAGAACTCAGAGAATTTTTCACAAAATCTTTAAAATTTTCCAAGGTGCAAGGGATACACGCCCGTGTGGCTAGGCCGTGTGTCTCACACGGTCAAGAAACACGCCCATGTCTCAGGCCGTGTGGACATTCAAAATAGGGACACACGGCTGTGTCCCAACCCGTGTCCCAATTAAGGTGGTTAATAACTTGGGTCACACGGCCAAGCCACAAGTCCGTGTGCTAAGACGTGTGAACATTTTAATTTACATTAATTAGGTGCAGGCGCCACATGGCCAAGTCACACGCCCGTGTGCCAAGCCGTGTGCCACACATGGCTGAGACACACGCCCGTGTCTCTACCCGTGTGAAAATGCCTGAGCATTCTGTTTTGCAATTTTAAAGATGCAGGGGACACACGGTCAAACCACACACCCGTGCGCATGGTCGTGTGTCACACACGGCTGAGACACATGCCCATGTATCTGCCTGTATAGACAAAATAAGGCCATTTCCAAGGCCATATTTCTCACTCAATTTGTCTTCCACCTACATCAACACTTTAATACTTTCACCAACCAATTCAAGACATTCGAATCAAGCCAAAATCATGCCTTAAACATGACATGTTACCACAGAAAACCAATGTGCTCTTAGGCACCTCAAATGACAATTTATTTTCATGTCTACCTAATGTTCAAATTAACCTAATAACCAAATGCATCTATGCATGATTAAGCTCAATACTTCTAACATGATAAATCCACTTATATATATTAAAACATACTAACATAAGCCATTCAAATGGCTATTATCAACCAAACATTTACATGCCAACTTCGGCGTAATAACCTATACATGCCATTATAACCAAAATTTGTTTATCATTTATACCGAAGTGAGCCGATGGATAGTGTGATGTAGCTCCGACCAGCTCCCAACCTTTACGAGCTTTCGAATACTATAAAAAAGAAGAAATAAACAAGGTAAGCATTTAATGCTTAGTAAGTTCGTATAAAATGAAATTTAACTTACCATTTAATCACATTAAAGGTAAGCAAATAAAACATTTCCAAACAGCATGGCCAAAAGCCTGACACATATCCTTAAAAATCATGTTAGTCAAGTAAACACCAAGAAATATATATGACCTCATCAATATTCAGTTTCCACATACATGTATTTATCACTTCTAGTGTTCATAAACATGTACATATCATATCTTTGTATTTCAAGTATTTATCATAGTAATTCATCTTGAATTCATATCATCCCACATCAGAACTTTACCTATTGAATCATTTAAAATATCGATGGATACAATGGTAGTACACATGAAGTGTACGAAACTGAAATCTGTCAATTCATATTCAGGGGTACTCATTTGAGCACATAATCGGGAAGTCCTCTCTCGAGCCATATAACAGGAATCTCATATGAGTTGTATATCAGGAAGCTTATCCGAGCTATATAATGGGAAGCTCATAAGAGCTATAATCGGGAAGCTCATGTGAGCCAATAACGGGCAGCTCTGAAGAGCCATTAATCAGGAGCTCCGGATAGCCATATATCGGGAAGTTCAAGCGAGCCAATATTGGGAAGCTCCGAAAAGGCATTTATCAAAAAGCTCACGAAGAGCCTTTAATCGGGAAGCTCACGAAGAGCCATATAACGAGACGCTCATAAGAGTTGCAGTGTACCAACAACATATGTAGGATCATTATCAATCGGGATGCTCCGAAGAGCTATTAACAGGAAGCTTGCAAGAACAATATAATGGGAAGCTCGAGAGGACTAGTAACGGGGACGCTCTTTTGAGCTGTGGTGTGTCTGCAACATATACTAGACCACAACCAATTCGGGAACCTTGTATCCGTCGAATCTCACTTATCCAAACGAGACTTATTATTTATAGGGCATTATCGGATATGTGATCAATTTCATACATATGACATTTATATAATTCACATATACAACATTAAATCCAAACATATAAATATACACAATTTAGTTACATGAACTTACCTCGACAATGTTTGTAAACTTGTATGCTACTAATTAGTTACTTTTTCTTTACTTTGATCCAGCTCCGTGTTTGATCTATCCGGATCTAATTAAATTAAGTAAGCTTGCTTGAGCTCTTTTCTCTTAGCTAAGGTTTCCATGTTTTCTATTTAGGAAAAATGATGAAAATGATGATATCTTCTTATTTTATTAATTTATATCTTTTCATCTTTTACTTTCCAATTTCATCATTTTCTTTAATTAAATTTCATGGATGAATCATATACTTATCTACTAAATCCTTTTAATAGTATATTTGTCGAAACCATTTTTAATTTGGAAAATAGGGTCTACTTTAAAAACGAAAATGGAGTCGCCACCAATCTTTTTTTGAGGTGTGATCGGGTCACCTTAAGATTGATCGTTAAAACACTTTGATTTATTAAAACGATAATTTTGGCCTACGAAATTTGAGAAAATGGGTTCGGGAGTCGGTTACATACGAGGAAGGATTAACACCCTCGTAACGCCCAAAATTGGTACCGAATTGATTAATTAACGTCTTAATGTCAAAAATTTGAAAAGATTTTAAAATACGATCCTCTTTGTTTAAAAAAACTTGAATAAATTGAACTGGATGCCGAGATCTGCTTATTTCGAAGGAATAAAATATTATATCCAGTAAGTTAGGATGCAACACCTCGAATCCTCAAAACTAAGCTTGTCTTTTGACATTTAAAACTCGTACATTTAAATTCAAGAAGGATATTCGGTCATGAGAAATCAAAACCCAGTAAGTTAGGGCACTATTTCTCAAAATTTCAAATATGAAATATTGCCTTTGATTTTGGAAATCATTATCTCGAGATAATGTAATGTCATATTCGGTGAGTTAGGACACAACATTTTGAATTCCCGAGAATAAGTTTTTATTTAGCTTATGCTTTAATTAAAAAAATAATTGGTTCTTTAGATTGGATGAGAAAAATCGAAACTTAGTAAGTTAGGATACGATTTCTTTCAAATCTTAGAACACGTAATAAAAACAAAATTTTGATGCATCAAATAAAGGTGATATGATTTTATAATAAAATATAAAATGAATTACAATGCTAATTTGTATAACAACATAATGATGATGACGATAAAAATATAAATAACAATAATGAAGGTAAAAATAAAATGCAATAAAATAAAAGCTAAAGTAATCAATCCACATAAAATAATAGGTAAAAAATAAACAAATAAAAGAAAATAATAACAAAAATAAAGCTAATAGTGAATTAATGAATAAATAAATACTATATACAATAGTTTGAAGATAATAACATAATGATAATAGTAACAAAAATACAATAATAATAAATTATAATGAAAATATGTTAATAATCAAATAATAATAGTAAAAGCGAATAAATAAAAGTAATAATAATAATCATAATGAAAATAATAATAGTAGTGAAAATAATAAGATAACGATTCTAATATTTGAAAGCATATAAATGTATAGAAAATAATAATTAATAAATGAATAATCGTAATAAAAAATGAAATAAGTAGAGTCTATTTAAAATAGTAAATAAAATAAAATAAATATTAAATATATTAATTTAATAATATAATAATAGTAATAGTAGTAGTAATAAAATAATATTATTATTAATAATAAAATAATAGTAATAATAATAATGACAATAATAATATCAATAATAATAATATAATAAAATAATACTAGTAATAATAGTAAAAGGAATTTCAATTTAATAGATTTTAATAAATAAATAGCAACAATGACTAAAAGGATTAAATCCAAAACAAAAATAAAGTTTTAGGGCAAAAACAGAAATAAAATAAGGCAAAAGGACCGAATTGTAACGCACCCCAATGGGATAGGGACTAATTAGGAAATTATTCCCCTATCCAAAACGCGCCGCATCAATGAGGACTAAAATGAATCAACAAGAAAATTATTAGGGCGAAAAAATAAAAAAATGGAATTAAAAAATAAAAATGCGGAAGGGCTAAAGCAGTAACTAACCCACTTTCATAAAACACACGAATCCTTTCCCGGGTCAGGTCAACGCGCGGGTCTGGAGGGGGAAAACGGCGTCGTTTTGGCACTTAAAGCCCTGGTACAAAACGGCATCGTTTTCGTTCTTTATTCAAGGCCAATTTTTTTTTAAAAATAATTTGTTTTCTTTTTTTAAAAAACAAAACAATTTTCCCTATTCTCTCTCCCTCTCTTTGCATCCGGCCAGGGTCCGACGAGAATTTCGTGGCCGCGTGTTGCCGTCCGCGCCGCCGTACACGGTGGTCAGACTTCAAAAAATAGGTAATCTCTTATATTTTTTAGTTTATTTAAATATATATAGTTTTTAATTAAAAAACAAGAAACAAAGATCTGTATGTATATAGGCAGATTCGAAAGAAAAAAAGGAAGAAGAATGAAAAATGAAGATAAAAACCTTTGCTCATCTCTTTTGTATTGATTGTATATTTTAAAAATGTAGCCCTTTACATTCTCTCTTCGATCTCTTTTATAACCGAATAAAAATGAAAAAAATACAAAATAAACTTTGGATTTCGTTATACATTTACTGGCTTATCGTTTCTTTGTTTCTTTTTACAGGCCAAAATCGCCGTACAGACGAGCTGACGTGGTGGCGCGCGTGGAGAGAGTTGCGGCACACGTGTGTAGGGAGCGGCGGCTGAAGGTTCTATAAACCCCTAGGGTTTCTGTTTTTTGTTTAGCTTTGGGCTTAGTGGGCTAAGGTTTATTAGGTTGATTTGGGTTTTAAATTATTGTGCTTGTAAAAATAAACTGTCATTGGACTTTTGTTTATTTATTATTAATTGGTTTTTTTTAATTTTGTTTTTGGGTTTTATTCGGCCCCGGGTGAAATAGGCCCATTACAGCTGCCCTTCTTTGCTTATTGTCCTGCAACAGAAATAGAGCAAAGACTTGAAAAAGGCCAATTTTGCCCGATCTTCGAATCTTTGACTTCTTTCGGTGCTTTTCTTCTTCGAGTAGCTTTATTCCATCCCACTTCATCCTCAGGGGTATGAAAAATAGCGCTTCGATCCAATTTAAGGAATTTAGACTTATAGTTTCAATCTGCTCTAGCGCAACTTCAGGGAGATAAGATTTGCTATCTTTAGTCTGCTCCGCTGCAACTTCAGGGAGATAAGGCTGTGGCTTCAATCTGCTTCACTGTAATTTCAGGAAGATAAGATCCGCCGTAATCTGTAGCTTTAATCTGCTCCACTACAACGTCAGGGAAATGAGATTTGTTGTCTTCAGTCTGCTCTACTGCAACTTCAAGGAGATAAGGCTGGTGGCTTCAATCTACTTCACTGCAACTTCAGGAAGATAAGATCCGTCATAATCTGTAGCTTTAATCTGCTCCACTGCAACGTTAGGGAAATGAGATCTGCTATCTTCAGTTTGCTCCTCTGCAACTTCAGGGAGATAAGGCTGGTGGCTTCAATCTGCTTCACTGCAATTTTAGAAAGATAAGATCCACCGTAATCTGTAGCTTTAATTTGTTTCACTGCAACGCCAGGGAAATAAGATTTGCTGGCTTTAGTCTGCTCCGCTGCAACTTTAGGGAAACAAGGCTGTGGCTTCAATCTACTCCACTGCAACTTTAGGAAGATAAGATCTGCCGTAGCTTTAATCTGTTCCACTGCGTCTTTAGGGAAATGAGGTTTGCTATCTTTATTCTGCTCTGCTGCAACTTCAGTGAGATAAGGCTAGTGGATTCAATTTGCTTCACTACAACTTCAGGAAGATAAGATTCGCCGTAATCTGTAGCTTTAATCTGCTCCACTGTAACGTCAGGGAAATGAGATCTGCTATCTTCAGTCTGCTCCTTTGTAACTTCAAGGAGATAAGGCTGGTGGCTTCAATCTGCTTCACTACAACTTCAGGAAGATAAGATTCACCGTAATCTGTAGCTTTAATCTGTTCTACTACAACGCCAGGAAAATAAGATTTGCTATCTTGACTTTAATTCATCCCACTACAACTTTAGGGTTATGGGATTTGTGGATTCACCGATCCTGTTACACCGTCCTCTGGGGAACATGACCTGTAGAATCAATTTATGGGCTTATGCTTATGCATAATGCTTAGGATGCGATGATCGGAATGAATCAAATACTCCTAACAAAATGTGTTATGGATGATATTTGCAGAATTTCATGAGAATGATCCCCACAATTATTAGAATGCAATGATCAGAATGAATCTAATTCTCTTAATTAAAATGTGTTACGGATCATATTTGCATGAATGCAGAATGTCATGAGGATGATCCCTTTTTTTTTTAATGCATTAGGATGCAATGATCAGAATGAATCGATTGCTCCTAACTAAATGTGTTTTGCATGAATGAAGAATGTTATGAGAATGATCTCTTTTTTAATGCTTAAGGTTATTGCTCGTTGTTCTTCAAGGCTGTATCACTAACATCATATCCTGTTTTTTTGTTCAACCAACACTTTTGACAGAAAGTCCGAAGAAATGGTCATTGTTCAGAGTTTCCTTCTCAAATATTTCCAACCCTTAGGTTTGGTGAGTTCTAAATATAAGTTTTGTTTCAGGTTCTCGTACTATTTAGAAGTTTCTAGAGTAATATGCAAAACTCTTTTTGTGAAAGTATTATTAGTCCATTAATCATTACTTCAATACAAAATGCTTGAAAATGATCATAATGATGGACAAAATGAAATTTATCAGATCAAAATCAAAAGAATGGGTTAATTAAAGAAAGCAAATATTGCTAGGATACAAAATGATGAGGGGAAACGATAGGTGCCCCAGATATCGCAGCCTTAGCTTCTCTGTACAGACTTTCTGAAGACCAATTTAAGCTTAATATGTGTTTAGGAGATCAAGAGTACTCTGTTGATGCCCCAAGACATAACATTTCTCCTTTCTTCTTAATTCAGGTATAGTAAGATCACCGCATGCCCCATCACAATTTGATTACAATTTAAGCCTCCCTTTTCAAGTTTTCGAGTCAAAACCCCTTTGGTCTCAAGGCACCCTTTGCAGGTTTTCACCTTGCCCTCTCCGTTTTTCATTTTTCGTTTTTTATTTTTTTGTTAAGAAAGTCTCAAAGCGCCCTTAACGGGTTTTCACTTTGGCCTTTTTTCTTCTTCAAGAATAATACTTCTTGACTGAATCCGAATTTACAAGATTGAGCAAGTTTTTCCCATCCATTTCGGCCAAGATTAGTGCTCCTCCAGAGAAAGCCTTTTTAACGACATAAAGTCCTTCCCAATTTGGCATCCATTTCCCTCTAAAATCTTTTTGTATAGGGAGGATCTTTTTCAATACCAGGTCCCCCTCATGAAGTTCTCTTGGGCAAACTTTTTTGTCATTGTAATAGGCCCATTCTGCCCGGCCCGTTCAAAAAAAATATTAAAACCCAAAAATAAAACCAAATTAAAAACCAAAATCCAAATTAATAAAAGTCCATTTTATAACAGTCCAAATACAAACCCAATAATTTAAATAGCCCAAATATATGACCCAAATTCAACCCAAACAAGGCCCAATGCTAAACTAGCCTGTTAGGCCCAATTATATGATCCAGCAGCCTCATAGTTCTCCACGTGCGCCCATTGAATTTCTCGTTTGATCTTCACGTGCGTCCTTTGGCTTCTCGTGTGCTCTACACACGCACCTTTTCAGATCCCCATGAGCAGACCACACGCAGGCCTCTAGAGCTTCTAGATCTTTCGGGCAGTCATCTTTCACGCGCCTCGCATCTGTGCTAAGAACTTGTCACAAACATCTCAGCAACGGCCTTGACCCGAATGTTTCTCAGTGTAGTAAAGCCACATCTACAATTCCAGTGGGCACTAGAACCTGCGAGAAGAAAAGAAAGGCAAAAGTAACAGAATCCAGTATAGCAAAAAAATGTATTTGGATGTTTATTTTTTATTTTGGCTATAAAAAGAACCTGATGTAAGCATAAAGAGGATTCCATTTTTTTATACACACTGATACCAGAGAAATTCAAGAAAAATAAAGATTGTAACAGGTGATTTTCATTTTCTTTTTTTTTTCTTCGATTTAAGGTTCTGCTTCATCATTTTTTTTAAATATATAGAAATAAAAAACGAAAGAGTGGATTTACCTTTGCAAGACGAGAGGATGGTCGGACTTCTTTCGTTGAAATCGGAGAGAAGAAGACTGTCGATATTAGGGCCTAGTTTCAGAATAACCCCCCAAACGACCAACATCTGCCACTAATCGTCGGTTATCGTGGCGCTTTAGTGGTCGGATGGTCTTTCTTGACACGACGGACCAGGGGATTAGGGTTAGACTTAAGAAGAATAAAGGGGATCTGATTAGTTTAAATGTTTAAATAATGGATTAATACAAAACGGCGCCTTTTAGGAGGGTGTAGATCCGCGTGTTGACCCGCTTGGTGACCCGGATCCGCGCCTTTCTTCGTTAAAAAGGAATATTTACTCATTTAGTCACTCTGTTCTTTGATTTCATTGCAATGTAATCCTATCCAAACGCAGCTGCTTTTGGCTAATCAAATATTTTGACTGGTCCTTATTAATTTGTGCGCATTGTATTTCAATCCTTTTAGATTTCATTTTGATTTATTGCTTTTAGCCCTCTAATTTTGTCCCGATTTCAATGTAATCCTTAAATTATTTAGTTAATTATTTGTTTATTGAATTCTTAATTATTCTTTTAATTAATATTTAATACTAAATATTTTAAATAGTTTTAGCTATTATTTATTTTATTTACATGATATTTTCATTAATTCTATATATATACATATATATGCTTTTATATACATATTATTTATATTAAGTTATTTTTATGTATATATTTTATATTTTTTTATATATATATTTGTTGTGTGTATAATTTACTTCTTCAAAATTATATTTACTTATTTGATACATGTTTATATATTATTATTCTTATATATACATTATTTTATATTAAGTTTCTTTTATTTATTTACATATTACTTAAATTAATGTAATATTTGATGTCGACTTTGTATATTAGTATTCCATTGCATATTATGGAAAATATTGTGTTTAATGACAATTTAGCTTTAAAGATCATCTTTTACACAAAGGTTTTTAAAATTATAAGGCAATGTTCGTGTTTAGTGGTTACAAGGAAATCGTGCTCTAACTTATCGAGTTAGATTTTCCTCGCTTAAAACCTAATAACCGAGTATCCTTTTCTCTTAACTCAAAATGCATGATATTTTAAATAAAAAAATTTATTCTCGGGAAATTGAGACATTGCACCCTAACTTACTGAGTGTGATGTTTTATTTTCACAAAATAAAAATTTCAAAAGAACAAAGGCAATATTCCGTATTTGGGAAATTTGAGAAATAGTGCCCTAACTTACTGGGTTGCGATTTTTTATTTGACTCAAATAATTGAATATCCTTCTTATTTTTAAATGAATGAGTATTGAATGTCGAAAGATAAATCTTATTTTGAAAATATGAAGTGTTGTGCCCTAACTTACTAAGTATGACATTTTATTTCTTTAAAATAAGAACTTTCGACATCTGATATGATTTTGTCAAAATATATCTTAAATAAATGGATCGTAATCTAGAATCTTTTCAAATTTTCGACGTCAGGACATTAATTAATCAATTCGGTACCAATTTTGGGCGTTACGGGGGTGCTAATCCTTCCTTGTACGTAACTGACTCCCGAACCTATTTTCTCAAATTTCGTAGACCAAAAACACCGTTTTAGTAAACCAAAATGTTTTATTAAAACAAAGGTGACCCGATCACACCTTATCAAAAAAGATTGGTGGCGACTCCATATTTTTAAAGTCAATTCCTGTTTTTAAAAAAAAACCGTAAAAAAATGGTTTCGACAGCTTGGCGACTCCACTGTGGAGCTGAAAGAGAGTCAAGCGGTAAAATTGATTAATGTCTGTCTTTTTGTCGAAAAATGAAAATTTAATTTGAAAAAATTACGATCCTTTTATTTGCATTCGCTTGTGTCATCTCATTTGATTGTTATGGTTCGAGTCTTGTAAAATATTTTTGCATCATATTACATGACCGCCGGGTCACACCTTTTTAAGTGGGAGTGAGAAGCTACTCCTTCGTGAGGTTTTCACCTCCGTGCAAGATAGCGAATCACTTCCGGAATACATCCGTACCTATGTCTTCGTGAGATTTTCATCTCCGTACAGCCATTGGGAAATGTATTCCCGTGAACCGAACTCGATTCATATGAGCCTATAATGGGTGAGGATTGAGGAATCTTCTTGTTCAGGTACCCTCAACTTTAGAACTCAAATCGCATGTAAAAGACCCTAAGAGCTTACCCCAGATGCAGTTGTGATAAACCCTAGTGGTCACCCAATAGGTGCTTGAATGTTTTACATGCTTTAGATTTCGTTTCTATTGTATTGATTTTTTTTATCCTTGTTATTTAGCATGTATTTTCATATTAGAGAGAGATGTTGATTCGGGTTCGATTGCTAAATTAGGGAGCTCGGCAGGGAGAACGAATTTCTTGATGAAACGGAAGACAATACGGATGTTCGTATATTTGTAGTCCGTTTCATGTAAAGAGCTTTGTCCTCTGGTAAAGTTTCCTAAAAGAAATTGAGTTAGAATCGACATCTCTTTACATTCATTTCATGCATTCACATAGCATTATATCATATGCATTAGATTTCATGAGAGGACCCTGATTGATTGGTGAATTTGAGTTAGCATTGCATTACATTGCATTACATGGCATTCTATGCATTAAAATTCATTAAAAAGACCCTAATTGATTAAAACTATAACAGTGACCTGGAAACCAACAATACTTTATCAAACACGCATCCTTATGGGACAAGGAGGAAGTCAATGGAATTAAAGGCTAAAAAAATTGGAGCAACTACAAAAGGATATACAAGAGCAAATGCAGGAACAGTTCAGTTGGCCAAAATTCAGTAGGATATGATGGAGAAAATGATGGAATCACAGAAAAACATGATAACTCAAATGACACAGTTGTTTAAAGGACTTACAGATTAGGGAAATTGTTTAGCGGTTAATGACACTGAGACTCCTCTACACCCTCCTGGTTTTACTCCACCACATATGCCAACGCGACCTGAGGTAGCTGTACAAAGGCCATCGGTCACAGTTAGTCCACAATAGTTACAGGCTGGGGCTCCAATAAATATTCAAAACGGGTTAGGCTTTGGTGACAATCTGATCGTTACTAATGTGCCCGATTTAAATGAGATGGAAGAAGTAGAAAGGGAAAAAATAGAATCTCAGAAGCAATTAGAGGAGAGGTGCAAGTGGCTAGAGGAGAAGTTCAAAGCCATGGAAAGTGTTGATAGTTACCATGGGATTGAAGCTAAAGACCTAAGCCTAGTTCTGAATCTGGTACTTCCTTACAAGTTTAGGATGCCAGAGTTTGAAAAATACAATGGAATAAACTGGCCAGAGGCACATATTACCATGTTTTGCAGAAGGATGACTGGTTATGTTAATAATGATCAGTTGCTAATCCATTGTTTTCAATATAGTCTAGTGGAAGCTGCGTCAAGATGGTATAATCAGTTGAGTAGAAATAGAATTGGTTCATGGAAGGATCTAGCCCAAGCATTCATGAAACAATACAGTCATGTTACTGACATGACTCCTGACAGTATTACTTTGCAGAATATAGAGAAAAATCCAAATGAAAGTTTCAGACAGTATGCTCAGAGATGGAGGGAAGTCGCCATTCAAGTCCAGCCACCACTTCTGGAAAAAAACTATGATGCTCTTTATAAATACCTTAAAGGCCTCGTTTATCTCTCATATGTTAGGAAGCGCCACGAGGAGTTTTTCTGATGTAGCGATGATAGGAAAAATGATCGAGAATGCCATAAGAAGTGGAAAAATAGAGGTCGGGGAAGGTGCTAAAAGGTCAGCCTCACGGAAGAAGGAGAATGAGGTGAATAATGCAAATATGGGTTTTTCAAAAGCTATCACGGTGAATCAACCAAAGGTAGTAGTGGTAAGTCAAGGATCGTCAAGGCAAGAATAAGGTACCAGACAAAATACGGAGAAAATCCAGTTTACGCCAATCTTAACGTTGTATAAGGAGCTATATCAGAGTTTATTCGATGCCCATGTGGTGCCTCCTTTTTTACCTAAAGTCGTTGCAGCCTCCATACCCTAAGTGGTATGATGCAAATGTTCAGTACGAACACGCGGGGACTGTGGGACATTCAATAGAGAACTGTATTGCTTTTAAGAAGTTGGTGGAAAAATTTATTCAAATGGGCATTATAAAGGTCAACGAGACATCAAGTGCAGGAAATCCATTACCCAATCATACTGATGGTGGGATAAATATGGTAAATGAAAGGAAAGAAATTAGGGTAGATATGGCAGAAGTAAAAACTCCATTAATATTGGTTTGGAAAGAGATGGTCAAAAGGGGGCTAATAATTTCGAAATGAAGTTGTGAGAAGAGGAGAAATTATTGTGAATATCATCATGAAAAGGGGCATGAGATTCAAAATTGCTGGGAATTTAAAGCTTTGGTGCAGGGTTTGATGGAAATAAAGAAATGGAATTTTGTAGCGAAGATATAGAAAAAAAAGACATATGCGTGACAGAAGTTCCAAAGGGCAATTTCCCGGTAATTATTATTTCGCGGCCTAGAAATAATGAGACAGGAGCACCAATGGCCCCGAAGATAACAATCCAAAAACCTGTAGTCTTTTCTTATAAGAACAGCAAGAGAGTCCCTTGGAACTATGATTGTAATGTAACAATACATGAAAGAGAGAATTCAGTTGGTACTGCGAAAGAGGATCAAGATAGAGGTTCTCATACGCATAGTGGGAAACGCTATGATATTCAAACAAAATCTGCAGAAGGAAAAGCATTAGTGGTAGAGCCAAGGAAGGGGAAGATAGATGAGCTCAAGTCTCCTGTGAATGAGCCAGTAGGAGAAGAAGAAGCTAAAGAATTCCTGAAGTTCTTGAAGCACAGTGAGTATAGTGTGGTGGAACATCTTTATAAACAACCAGCTCGTATTTCTGTATTAGCCTTACTGCTGAGTTCGGAGGCACACCGAAATGCGTTGATGAAGGTTTTGAATGAAACGTATGTGACCAACGATATTTCGGTCAATAAATTAGATCGTTTGGTGAACAATATAAGTGATGATAATTTCATCTATTTCAATGATGATGAGATACCATCAGGAGGCAGGGGATCCACCAAAGCTTTGCACATCACCACTAGATGCAAATGATACACATTGCCTAGAGTCTTGATAGACAATGGGTCAGCGTTAAATATTTTGCCCTTATCTACTCTGAACAGATTACCGGTGGATAGTTCGCATATGAAATAATGCCAGAATGTAGTAAGAGCGTTTGACGGCACACAAAGGAAGGTCAGAGGGAGAATCGAAATACCTTTATTGATTGGCCCAACTACGTATGAGGTAGATTTCTTGGTCCTGGATATTAAGCTTTCATACAACTGATTACTTGGGAGACCATGGATTCATTCAGCGGGAGTAGTATCTTTGTCACTGCACTAGAAACTAAAGCTAGTATCAGAAGGTCGATTAGTGACAATAAATGCTGAAGAAGACATTATCGCAATGGTAACTAGTGATGCACCGTATTTAGAAATGAATGATGAGGCAGCTGAGTGTTCATTTCGATCTTTGGAGTTCATAAACGCAATGTTTATTACTGAGGGAAACAAAATTCCAATACCGAAAATGTCTAAGTCTGCAAGAATGGGACTACGGATGACAGTAGAAAAGGAGCTCCTGGAAAAGGGCTGGGAAAACTCTTGCAAGGAAAAATTGAGGTGCCGATACTGAATGATAAACAAGATCGTTTTGGTTTGGGGTTCAAACCAGACGCAAAGCAAAAGAAGAAAGAGTTAGAAAGAAGATAGGAAAGAAGAAATGCGCATTTGAATGGTGAAAAAATCAGATGGGAACCCATGATAATTCCCCATATCTCTAAGACTTTTGTATCGGGAGGGATCATTCACCTTAGAAAGACAAATGAGAAAGACATTGAAGAAATGATGATAAGTGTATACATCAACACTATATCAGAAGATACGATGGGAAAAAGAATATTACCGAATATTTGTCCTTATAAGCCGGAAAGCATTTTGGATAATTGGACTGCTGAAGAATTTCCTGTAATAGTTAGAGCATACTCAGAGTAATGTTCCAAACACTCTTGTTGCTTTAGGCCTAGAAGTAATAAGATTTATTTTGTGGAAAAGGCCCATGTTCAAACATTATTATTTCAATGAAGTTCATTTTGTTATAATATTGCCTCAATATTCGCATACTTTTTTGCCCCATTCTTTTCATTTCATTCATATTCATATAAACAATTATTCTTAAAGTTATTCATGGTATATTCCTTTGAACCTTTAATAGGTTCCCAGATATCAATGATATGAGTGACGCTGATATTGATTCAGAATTGCTTTTTGAGCAAGATGTGTGTTTAGAGGGATCTCAGGACTTTGAAGATGATGGAGACAATAGCTTATCATCGGACTTGTTAAGGATGGTAGAACAAGAAGAGAAACAAATTTTACCCCACAAAGAGGCGGTAGACCTAGTGACTTTAGAAGAGGGAAAGGCAGTAAAAATTGGAACATGCATAACTGAAAAAACAAAGCGGGACCTTGTGGATTTGCTTCAAGAGTTCAAGGATGTTTTTGCATGGTCGTACCAAGATATGCCAGGGTTAAGCACTAACATTGTAGTACATCGTCTCCCCATAAAGGAAGATTGTAAGCCGGTTCAACAAAAACTTCGGAGAATGAGGCCAGACATTGTACTAAAAATAAAAGAAGAAGTAAAGAAGCAGTTTGGGGCTGGGTTCCTGCAAGAGGTCAAATACTAAGAATGGGTAGCCAACATTGTGCCTATTCCTAAGAAGGACGAAAAGGTGCGAATGTGCGTGGATTATAGAGATTTGAATAGGGCCAATCCAAAGGACAATTTTCCTCTGTCTCATATTGATACTCTGGTGGATAAGACGGTAAGCTACACGTTGTTTTCGTTCATGGATGGATTCTCGGGGTATAACCAAATAAAAATGCATCCTGAAGATATGAGAAAGACTACCTTCATAACATTGTGGGGTACGTTCTGTTATAAGGTGATGCCGTTTGGATTGAAAAATACAGGGGCAACGTATTAGATGGCTATGGTAACCTTGTTTTATGATATGATACATAAAGAAATTGAGGTTTATATGGACGACATGATTGCAAAGTCTAAAACAGAAGAGGAACACATCCGAGTTCTAAGAAAATTGTTCTTGAGGTTAAGAAAATTCCAGTTAAATATCAATCCAACCAAATGTACTTTTGGAGCTAGATCTGGCAAATTGCTGGGCTTCATAGTCAGCGAGAAGGGAATCGAGATTGACTCAGACAAGGTCCAGGCTATACAGGAATTGCCTCCACCACGAACTCAAAAAGAAGTTAGAGGTTTCTTGGGAAGGCTAAATTACATCGCTCGGTTCATTTTATAGCTAACTGAGAAATGTGATCCAATATTTCGTCTTCTGAAGAAACACAATCCCGGAGTGTGGAATGATGAGTGCCAAAAAGCTTTTGACAGGGTCAAACAGTACTTGTCAAATCCTCCAGTCTTATCACCTCCTTGCCCAAATAGGCCACTAATCCTGTATTTGACAGTGTTTGATCACTCTATGGGGTGTGTACTTGGTCAACATGATGACTTGGGAAGAAAAGAAAAAGCGATATATTACCTTAGTAAGAAGTTTACTGAATGTGAGATGAGGTATTCGCCAATTGAGAGGTTATGCTGCGCCCTGATATAGACAACTCGGAGATTACGGCAATACATGTTATATCATACGACGTGGCTAATTTCGAAGTTGGACCCCCTTGAAATATATGATGGAGTCGAACGCCTTGAATGGGAGGATGGCCAGATGGTAAATTTTACTCTCAGAGTTTGACATAGTTTACGTGAGTCAAAAAGCCGTGAAAGGAAGCGCGGTAGCAGATTTTCTGGCAAGCAGAGCACTAAAAGACTATGAGCCCTTGAACTTCGATTTTCCTAATGAAGGGTTGATGTATGTGGCAACGACCGAAGAAAATACTTGGAAGATAAATTTCGATGGAGCATCGAACGCTGTGGGTAATAGAATAGGGGCAGTCCTAGTATCCCCAGGTGGTGATTATTATCCGCTTACATGCAAATTAAATTTTGATTGTACAAACAATATAGTTGAATATGAAGCATGTATATTGGGATTGCGTGCGGCCATAGAACGAAAGATCAGAGTATTGGAAGTATATGGAGATTCTGCATTTGTGGTTTATCAATTGAGAGGGGAATGGGAAACAAGAGATCCTAAATTGATCAATTATCGAAAGATAGTTTTGGGGTTAATTGAAGAGTTTGATGATGTTACCTTCAGTTATCTTCCAAGAGACGAGAATCAAATGGCAGATACTTTAGCTACTTTAGCTTCCATGATTAATGTTAGCAAAGCAGAGGATGTAAAGCCTATCCAAATGAGTGTTCACGAGGCCCCAGCTCATTGTTATAGCATTGAGAAGGAAGAAGAAAGAGATGATCATCCCTGGTATCATAATATACCGCAATATGTGAAAAATCGTTAGTACCGGATCGTAATGGCGAGAATGAAAAAGGACATTGAGAAGGCTAGCTTATGATTATGTCCTAGATGGAGAGATCTTGTATAAAAGGAAAAGACCAAGTCATGTTGAGATGTGTGGATCTTTGTGGAAGCTAGGAAAGTTTTGGAAAAAGTCCACGAAGGCATCTCATGAACACACATAAATGGTTTTACAATGGTCGACAGATTATGAGGTTCGGATGCTCTTGGTCTACCATGGAAAAAGACTGCATCAGTTATGCTAAAACGTGTCACAAATGCCAGATCTATGGGGACAAAATCCATGTACCTCATTCGCTTCTGCATGTTATGACTTCCCCGTGGCCTTTCTCTATGTGGGGCATGGATGTCATTGGGCCGATCTCTCCAAAAGCGTCAAACAGGCATCGGTTTATCTTTGTAGTCATCGACTATTTTACCAAGTGGGTAGAAGCTGCTTCGTATGCTAGTGTTACCAAGACGGCAGTTAGCAAATTTCTAAAGAAAGAAATCATATGTCGATATGGGATGCCTGAGAAGATTATATCAGATAATGCGATGAACTTGAATAACAGCATGATAGCGGAAGTCTGTGGTCAATTCAAAATCAAGCACCATAACTCATCGCCGTATCGTCCAAAAATGAATGGTGCTATGGAAGCAGCCAATAAAAACATCAAGAAGATTGTGGGAAAAATGTCCGAGACTTATAAAGATTGGCATGAGAAGTTGTCATTTGCCCTCTATGCTTATCGAACGTCTGTTAGAACTTCTACTGGGGCAACGTCTATTTCATTGGTCTACGGAATGGAGGCGGTTTTACCTATCGAAGTGGAGATACCTTCTTTCCGAGTTTTGTCGGAACTAAAATTGGATGAAGTGGAGTGGATGCAGACTCGTTATGACCAGTTGAATTTGATTGAAGGGAAAAGGCTAAAAGTTATTCAAGATGGTCGGATGTACCAAAAAGCAGATGATGTGAGCTTACAATAAAAGGTTCGCCCAAGGAATTTCATGAAGGGATTTGGTGTTGAAAAAGATACTCCCCATTCAGAAGGACTTCAGAGGAAAGTGGATGCCCAATTGGGAAGGACCTTACGTTGTAAAAAAGGCTTTCTCGGGAGTGTCATAACCATTTTTTTTGAAAAACAAAACGGGGTTCGACTTTGGTTTTGAAAATGAAAATAAACAGGAGTCGCCACTGATCTTTATTTGGTGTGATAGGATCACCTTTATTTTAATAAAACATTTTGTTTTACTAAAACAGTGTTTTTGGTCTGCGAAGTTTTGAAAATCGGGTTCGGGAGTCGGTTACGCACGAGGAAGGGTTAGCACCCTCGATACGCCCAAAATTGGTACCAAAATGATTAATTAGTGTCTTAATGTCGGAAGTTTGAAAAGGTTTTAAAATACGGATCCTTTTAAAGGTATTAGGATATTTGAGATATCTTTGTTCCGAGAGGATATAAACATCACATCCAGCACGTTAGGACGCGATGTTTTAATCTCTCGTAATCAAAGTCATCTCGTAATTTACTAAACTTCGTAAAAGGGATGTTAAGTTATTTAGTTAAACGGAAAATCGTAACCCAGCACGTTAGGGTACTATTTCCCGAGTTTCTAAATACAAAACATTGCCTTATTTTGAAATCTTTTAGGTGGAATATGATGATTTTACGAAAGATGTTTTGTTTAATAATATAGTACAAAACGAAGAAAACAAATGTGGATGTGAATATTGTAAATAAAAAAATACAAATAATAATAATAATAATACAATAATAACAAAGCAAGAATGGAAGTAATAAATAAATAAATAAATAAATAAATAAAATAAGAAATAACAATGACAAGATAATAATGATGATACTTGAAATGAAAATAAACTAATAATGATAATAAAAAAAAAGAGTGATGGCAACTAATAAAAGAAATAATACATATAAAATAAATAAATAAAAATACATACATAAAAAAATAATATAATAGTAGTAATAATAACGATAAAATAATGATAAAATAGATAGCAATAATAATAATGAAAACAACAAATAATAATAATGTATAAAATAATAATCTTAATCATAATAATAGTAAACAAAAAAATAAAATAATAACACATACAATCGTAATAATAAATAATAGTAATAACAAACCAATAATAATAAAATATAATCAAGATAACAAATAATAATAGTATAATAATAATAAAGTTAGTGAAACACAATAATAATAAAATATGTACATAAAAATATAATAATGATAATAACAATAATAATATAACAAAAGATTAAAAGGATTGCAAAATGACTAAAATAGGATTAAATTGCATTTAAAATGAAAGTTTGGGGGTCAATTCGAAATAAAATAAAAGAAAAAGGGCCTATTTACACGCGCAAAAAGACTGGAGGGACCAAAGAGGCAATAAACCCTTCTACCAAAAGCAGCGCAATGAGAGAGAGGACCAGATTGCGAACCGGAGTAAATTTTGGGGTCAAATTTGAAAATAATAAAGACTTAATTAAAAGAGGTCAAAAAAGCGGAAGGGCCATTTGTGCAATTAGACCCAAAAACAAAAACACGCGGATCTTCCGGGTGGTCAGTCAACACGCGGATCACAGGGCAAACGACGTCGTTTTGGGGCCATCGAATCGAGCCCTAAACGGCGTGCGTTTGAAATCTTTATAAAAGCAATTTTTTCTTTTTTATTTCATTTGCACTGCCTTCTTAAAAAAAAAACTTTAGGCTTTGTTTTTTTTCTCTGCAGGTCAAGGGTTTTCGGTGTTGCTCCGGTCATCGTCCTCCGCGTCGGCCGCCGCGCCAGCCACCGCGCACGGTGGTTGGAACAGGTAAAATTTCCTCTTTTTTTTTTAATTAGATAAAACGAAATAGTAAAAAATCTTAAAGAATGAAGCTTTTAAAAAGTAAATCACCTTCCGAAAAAATAGAAAACTCAGTTCTATTGCGATTTAATAATCGGATTTTGCTCTTTTCTTGCACTGATTCGTGATTGTATACCCGTTTGAATCTCTTCTTTTGATTTCTATTTCTCGAATATTTTTGGATCTCTGTTTTTTTGTCTTCAAAATCTCTCTCCTTCTTTATTGATTTTTTCGAAAAAAAAGCCCCCTTTTACAATGTTTGAATCGGCTTTTATAGCCATTGAAATATTACAAAATATTAATATTTCCACTGCTTTTGCTTGCTTCTCGTTCTGTCGTTTGTTTTGCGTGTTGCAGGTGACTGGGGCATGGTGGAGCAGGTGGCTTCGGTTGGTGGCGATGCATGACAAGTGGGTTCTTGGTGGTGGGTAGAGCAGGTGGCTAGGGTTAGGTGGCTGTGGTGCTAGGGTTTGAAACCCTAGCATTCTGATAAAATTTTTTAATTTTTTGGGCCTTCTGGGCCACTTGTAAATTGGGCTTATTTGGGCTAGAATTTAATTTATTTTGGGTTTATTATTTTTTTTTTTGGGTTTTGTTTTGTTTGGTCAGGTGGGTTGATCTTGACGTGGGCAGGGCAATTTGGGCCTTCTACAATTTCCTCTCTTTGCTCATTGTCGTAACTGAATAGAGCAAAGACATAAAGAGGGACCAAATTTGCCGGTCGGCCTTGAGTCCCGACTTCTTTGGTGCTTTCTTCTTCATGTAGCCTTATTCCAATCCACCGCATCTTGTCACTTGATCCACTCCACCGCTACTTCACGTAGATAGGACACAGTAGCTTCAATTTGCTTCGCCGCAACTTTGAGGAATGAGATTTGTTTATTTTAAATGGCTCCACTACAACTTCGGGAGATAGATTTGTGATCTTCACCTATTCCATTCTTTGGTCAGAAGATAGGACGATCACGTCCACCACCGCTAGGCAACAGATTTGCCTTTGATCTTGCCCCACTACCTGGCCGTGGGTGAAATTACAATTTTGACCTATTCCATTCTTGGTCGGGACCTAGGGCGGTGGCCTAAATCATGTTCCCTCTTTGGTTGGGAGCCAAGATTTGCCTTCGATCTTGCCCCACTCTTTGGTTGGGCGACATGATCTACAATTTTTTGACCTATTCCATCGCTGGTCAGTGGCAATAGGACGTGGCTTAAATCGTGTTCCCTACCGTTGTGGAGCCATGATTTGCCTTCGATCTTGCCTCACTCTTGGTCGTATGACAAGATCTACAATTTTTGACATATTCCACCTGGTCGTGGCAATACGACGATGGCTTAAATCGTGTTCCCTCTGGTTGTGGAGCCATGATTTGCCTTCAATCTTGCCCCACTCACTGGTCGTATGCGACAAGATCTACAATTTTGACCTATTCTCTGCTGGTCGGTGGCAATAGGATCGGTGGCTTAAATCGTGTTCCCTACTGGTTAGGGAGCCATGATTTGCCTTCGATCTTGCCCCACTACTGGTCAGGGCGACAAGATCTACAATTTTTGACCTATTCCACTGCTGGTCAGTGGCAATAGGACGGTGGCTTAAATCGTGTTCCCTACTGGTTAGGGAGCCATGATTTGCCTTCGATCCTACCCCACTACTGGTCAGGGCGATGAGATCTACAATTTTTGACCTATTCCACTGCTGGTCAGTGGCAATAGGACGGTGGCTTAAATCGTGTTCCCTACTAGTTAGGGAGCCATGATTTGCCTTCGATCCTGCCCCACTACTAGTCAGGGTGACAAGATCTACAATTTTTGACCTATTCCACTGCTGGTCAGTGGCAATAGGACGGTCTTCAATCTATTCCACTGCTGGTCAGCGGCAATAGGATAATCTTCAACCTATTCCAATGCTGGTCGATGGCAATAGGACAATGGCTTCACCAGTGTTGCTACACCGTCCTCTAGGGACATATCCTACAGACTTGATTTTATATGCTTGTGTTTATGTCACGTGATATGGATGCTATGGTTGGGATGACTCAAATGCTCCTGACTACGTGTGATATGGATGACACTTACATGAATGCGGAATGTCATGAGGATGATGATTTTTCATAATAATTAAGATGTAATGATATTATGAAGGACATTTGCATGAATGCGGGATGTCATGGGAATGATATCTTTTTACAAGCTTAGGGCCATAATTGCTCGCTCGCTCGTCAAGGTCACGTCACGCACGACGCAACATCTTATCGATATCTATGACTGGCGAATCAAGAAATAGTCATAATTTTGGACTCCTCTTCTCGAACATTTCCAACCCCTAAGTGTGGTGGTTCCTAAACAATGATCTTGTTTTAGGTTCCTATCTTTGTTTAGAGGCTTCCAAAGTAATAGGCGGGACTCCTTTTATGGAAGCATTATGGGTCCATGGGTCGTTATTTCAATTGCAAACAACTTAAAGATTTAAAATAACAATGGAATTTATGAAGAATGGAATTGAATTAAATCAAAAAAGTAAACATTATTGGAGTACAAAAATGAGTAAAAGAAAAAGTAGGTGCCCAGATATTACAAACTGAGCTTCACCAACCGAATCCTTCCGAAGATCATTTTGAGCTGAATAGACGTTGGGAGATCTGCAGTGCTTTGTAGATGTTCCGAGGTGTAACATTCCTCTTTTTGCTAATTCTGGGGGAACAAAAATTGTCACATACCTCTTCTTTCGTGCAAATTTGAGTCGCCCTTATCAGGTTTTCAACTCAAAGGCCCTTTGGTCTCAAAGCGCCCTTTACGGGTTTTCGCTTCGGCCTCTTCGATTTTTTTTTTAGGTCTTAAAATGCCTTTTACGGGTTTTCACTTTAACCTTTCCCTTCTTCAAGCATAAAACTTCTTAACTGAATCTGAATTTATGGGATTGGGTAGATTTTTCCCATCCATCTCGGCCAAAATTAATGCCCCTCCAGAGAAAGCCTTTCTCACCACATAAGGTCCTTCCCAATTTGGCATCCATTTCCCTCTGAAATCCTTTTGTATGGGGAGGATCTTTTTCAAAACTAAGTCTCCCTCATGGAATTCTCTTGGACGCACCTTTTTGTTGTATGCTCGCATCATTTGCTTTTGGTACATCTGACCATGACAGATAGCTTTCAGTCTCTTTTCTTCGATCAGATTCAACTGATCATATCGAACTTGGATCCATTCTGCTTCATCCAATTTCAGTTCAGACAATACTCGAAAGGACAGAATTTCAACTTCGATGGGTAAAACCGCCTCCATTTCGTAAACCAATGAGAAAGGAGTTACCCCGATGGAGGTTCTAACCGACGTCCGATAGGCGAAAAGGGCAAATGGTAACTTCTCGTGCCAATCTTTGTAAGTCTCAGTCATCTTCCCTACTATCCTCTTTATGTTCTTATTAGCTTCTTCTACTGCACCATTCATCTTTGGGCTATACGGTGACGAATTGTGATGTCTGATCTTGAATTGCCTACAGACTTCTGCGATCATGCTGTTGTTCAAGTTTAACGCATTATCAGATATGATCCTCTCAGGCATTCCATATCGACATATGATTTCCTTTTTTAGGAACTTGCTGACTGCTGATTTTGTCACATTAGCATATGAAGTGGCCTCCACCCATTTAGTGAAGTAATCAATTACCACGAAGATGAACCGATGTCCATTGGAAGCTTTTGGAGAGATTGGTCCAATGACGTCCATGCCCCACATAGAAAAAGGCCATGGGGAGGTCATAACATGTAAAGGTGAGGGTGGTATATGAATCTTGTCCCCATAAATTTGGCACTTATGACATTTCTTAGCATAATCAATGCAATCTCTTTCCATGGTAGACCAATAATACCCGAATCTCATGATTTGTCTGGCCATTGCGAACCCATTGGCATGTGTTCCACAGACACCCTCATGGACTTGTTCTAGGATCTCGCTAGCCTCGGCGCCATCCACACATATCAATTGCACTTGATCCTTTCTTCTTTGTATAGGATCTCTCCGTCTAAGACATAGTCACAAGCTAGTCTTCTCAACGTCCTTTTGTCATTTTCGGTTGTTCGATCGGGTATTTATGATCTTTCACGATTGTAGTATATCGTGATACCACGGGTGATCATTTTGCTCCTCTTCTTCCACATTGTAGCAATGGGTGGGGCCTCATAAGTGCTCATTTGTATAGGCCTCATATCCTCCTTGTTGTTTGCTCGTACCATAGAAGCCAATGTGGCTAGAGCATCAGCCATCTGATTTTCGTCTCTTGGTAGATAACTGAAAGTGATGTTATCGAACTCTTTAATCAGTTCTTGGACCAATCTTTTGTATTCACCAATTTGGGATCTCTCGTCTCTATTCTCCTTTAAGTTGATAAATCACCGGTCAGAGTCTCCGATACTTCAAAGACCTTAATTTTACGTTTTATAGCGGCACGGATACCCATGATGCAAGCTTCATACTCTGCCATATTGTTTGTACAATCAAAATCTAGCCTACAAGTAAATGGGTAATGATCTCCGTTTGGGGACACCAGAACTGCCCCAATTCCATTGCCCATAGCATTCGATGCCCCGTCAAAGTTCAGTTTCCAAGGACGACTTTTCGGGGTACCTTCTTCAGTGGTTGCTACGTACATTAGGTCTTCATTAGGGAAATCGAAGTCCAAAGGCTCATAATCTGCCAGAGCTCTACTGGCCAGAAAATTCGCTATTGCACTTCCTTTTACCGCCTTTTGGTTTACATAGACTATGTCAAACTCAGAAAGTAAGATTTGCCATCGGGCCATCCGTCCATTCAAAGTAGTTGACTTCATTAGGTATTTCAGTGGGTCTAGCTTCGAGATGAGCCAGGTCGTATGATACAACATGTACTGCCTGTAACACCCCCTACCCGTATCCATTGCTGGCATAAAGTATGAGGCATTACCGAGGAGTACGGAATACTCACAGACAATTTAAGCCATTTATCGCTCAAATACCGAAATTGACTATAAAAGTTTCTTTACACATATAGTGCACTTGAGGTGCACCATTCCATAATTATGAATGAACATATTTATCAAACATATGTCATGTTTTATATATATCATAGTCTCATATTTCCATGTATCAATTACCATCATTTCCTCGTATTTCGACAAATACGTGTAACAATTCATAAACATGCAATTCACTAACCCTTCCTGCCAATCACAATTTAAAGTGACAAATCACTTATTGAGCCCAATTTCAATGTTCACTACAATCTATCATATAAATTTGGATGTACGTATCCACCAATAAATTCCATGTACAGGTATCATCATCTCATATTTCCACGTACATTACTTTACACATTATGAACTCAAATAACATATACAAGACATACCAATGTATTTCAAATACGTTTTCATAATATTTCATTTAGAATTAAGATTATTTCATATTAGAACTCTTCTCATTAACTCATTTGGAATACCAATTCATACAGATAATAGACTCAAGGATGTACAAATATATAATCACAAATGAACTCATTCACAACTAAGTTCTACGCTCATGTCTCATCAACTCATATTTCCTTATATCTCATAATATATACCATTATTTCCATTCCTTGATATTTTCCATATTTATCCCGTTGAATTTCTTGGAATTTTCGATGGATTTTCAGAGGTACACTTTAGTGTACAAATCCAGTCTGTCAATTCATGTTCATGTCGCACATTTCCATTTCGAGAGCACACTCCCATGAACCTCATCCTCATAATGGGATTACTATCGAGCTAAATCCTCAGAAGAGAGCACACTCCCATGAACCTCATCCTTACAATGGGATTACCACCCGAGCTAAATTCTCTGTAATATAAACTCATAGAGTATTGTCGGGATTACAGTCAAAGCTAAATCTCGCAACGACAATTACTCTAATGAGCTTGGATCCAATTACCACCAAAGCAATTCAGATCCTAATTCGGATTACCCATCCGGCTAAATCCATTTTCCACATATTCTTTGGAGGGCTATATCAGGATCACCCGTCTGAGCTAGATCCTTTTCACACATATTCTTCGGGAGGGCTATATGGGATAGGATCACCCGTCTGGCTAGACCCTTTTACCGTCAATTCCTTTTCGAGATCCATCAATTTTCCTTTCATTCAACCGGATTTCTTCCCTTTTTATCAAATATATCAATGTTTCATTAACTTTCATACAATGAACATTCAAATTATATTCATATCAATAACATACATTTCAATCATTTAAGAATATAATTCAAGTTACATGAACTTACAATTCGATTTTTATACCATAACGATAATCTTAGTTTCATAATAAATATTTGAAATAAAACATTATATCATTTCTACCTCAACGTTTATCAATTATAATCGAGCATGTGATCAATTTATACACAAGTCATTCATTTATTATTTTCCTCCTCCTCCTCTCCATCCACATCCTTAGTATAAACAACACACTTGTAAGTAACATTATCTATAATTTTCACTATTTACTTATGTGAATATTCAAGCTGTCCATCCGTGTCATAGTCACTAAATTATTTTTATCTTGAGCTACAGAACTCCAAATTAAGTTCCGTAAATTTTATTTGAAACTAGACTCACATATCTTATTACCATAATATTTCCAGAATTTTTGGTGTGGCCAATTAGTACAGTTTATTAGTTAAGTTCTCCCCTGTTACACAGTCCTACTGCTCTGGCCTCTCTTCACTAAAAATAAATTATCTCATAGTACAATTTTCATATAATGTTTCCAATTACTTCTAATGAAAATAGGCTCACTAAGGAATACATACATATAAATTATAACTTATAATTCTTTTGTACAATTTTAGTGAATTCCTAAAGTAAGAACAGGGGCTCACGAAGTTATTCTAAACCAGTCTTACCAAAATTTAAATATCTCAAAATGTAGACTTCCTCTGCTTTCTATTTCTTTTATATGAAAATAGACTCAACAAGTTTTAATTATATATCTCAGTCAACTTCTAATTCAATTTATACAATTTTTATGATTTTTCAAAGTTAGACAACTGCTGCTGTCTAAAACTGCTTTAGTATAACATGTTGATTTCTATTTTGTCTCAATTTCCACATTTCATACAATTCAATCCTTGCTCAATTAACCCCTCAATTTAAGCTAATTTTCTCATTTAATACTTTTCTATATCATTTTAAACTACTTCATAACCTTTGAAAATCAGAATTTTAACACTAGGCCTTGATTTCAACTCTTTCACAATTAGGTCCTAAAACTAATTTTCATCAATTTTACTCGATAAAATCATCATATAACAAAATTAAAGCTTCAATTCAATATTTATTCATCATATTCTTCCAGAACTAATCCACATCAACTTTAAAAATTAGCCATAGAATAAAAACTAATGACATAGTAAGTTGGATCCAATTGTAGAAGTCTAAAAACTTAGAAATTTCAAGGAGAAAGCAAGAATTAAACTTACATGAAGCTTGAGTATGAAAACCAGCTTGAAACTCTCTCCCATGGCTGTTTTTCAGCTGAAGAAAATGAAGAGTGAAATGAAGAGAATTCTAGATATTCCAATTTGGTCCCATTTTTATTTAACTAATTTTGGCAATTTTTCAATTTTGCCCTTATTTCACCCATTTCCTGATTTTTCTCAGCTATTGCCGCCCAAAATATCTCCTTTGACTTATTTTCACTTTAGGTCCTTCCTCATTTGACAATTAATATATTTAATCCTTCTAGCAACTTTTACACCTTTTTCAATTTAGTCCTTCTTATTTAATTAACCACCCAAACGTCAAAATTCTCTAACTAAATTTTAATACTAACTTATTGACATTCCGTAAATATTCATAAAATACTTATGACTCGGTTTATAGCACGAGATCTCGATACCTCTTTTCTCGATTTCTTGACCAAATAAATCTTTATAAAACATAATTTACTATTTTAAAAATATTTTAAAATCTACATTTGACTTGTAAATATTAAATAATATGGTCTACGAGTTCATTTGTCAAATTTGGTGGTCTCAAATCACTATTTCTGACACCACTGAAATTTGGGCTATTACAACTCTCCCCCTCTTTAAGAATTTTCGTCCTCGAAAATTCCTTCAGTGGAGAGATTCAAATATTTTTCACTACTCATACCTTTTCCGATGTCAATTCCTTATACGAAAATTAGAGAAATCTAGATACCGAATCATCACGCTTCTATGATCAAACCAAAAGCATAATCATAATGTATATAGTTATCACAAGTCAAGAACACACTTTAAAGATAAGCCATGATTAATAATTTACAAAGTATGAATTATAGGAAAATCAAGATAAGGAAATTCAAGATACAATACCATAACAGAAATCCGAGAACATAACAAAAAAAAAATAAAGATACTAATGATTCCTCAGAGAAAGCCAGAAGAAAAACACTGCTTACCGACTCTGGACTTCCATCATAACAGAGTTAATATATTTCCAAATATTTATATATATAACAGAATAATATCCAGTAAAAACGGAAGAACAGTCCAACATAATTTTTTTTTCTTTTTTTACCATCGACTTTATTCCAACATAATAAAATAGAATTCCGAAGAGATAAAGAAATACCGATCATAAACCGACCTGACCAACAAGGCTTTCGTCTAACATCATAGTTAGCTAGCATTCTCATAACATAAGAACTCCATTAGAGCTGAACAATCACACACATATCTCTCGAGGATAAAGAATATATATAGAATACTCGGAAAGATCATCATATTCATATCAACTATAACTATCACACACAAACATCTTTACTACTCAATTATTATTTCTCTAACTAATTTCGTCTTCATGTACCCGTATCATTCCATTCACTAACGAAAACCAATTCAGAAGAATCTTAGCAAACACATACTTTAGATTTCATACTCAATTGAGGCGAATAGTCGAGACTAACTTCTTCTTTATCCGTGACATTACATAATCATGTAATCATTAAAATAATATGATATTTCTTCTAAAACCGAGTTCATTTGTCACATTATACTCAACTCTTTTGCATTACTAATTATTCACCATCGAACTCTTTAGTTTCCCACTTATGAACTTATTCCACATAATTCTCGTAAACTTTCATCATAAAACAACACTGGTAAAGGGGTGAGGTCGTAAAGCCTCTAACTTGACTCTCATAAATACACACATATGACGTAGCATTCATCATCAACATAATATCATCATAATCACATAATTCACTCTAAGTGAATTTTCATACTTAGTCATGTTACACAAACTTTTCGATTATCTTATTTAAACAAGTGTACTTAAACATACATTCCATGAAATTTGAGTAAATTTACTTATAACACTCACTTAATCAAGCATGTTAGGCACATAATATCATATGAATACCAACATACATGGATGAGTTTATCACAACATAGACTTCCGTTTCATTTCACTTTTCCCATTTCTCAACTTATGGTTATCTCATTAAGAACATTAACAGATGCATATCATGAACTTCTATTCATACCTTTCTGTATTTCAACATATCGTAAGCACATTTCAATCATCTCAATATCATTTTTAGCATTATCGACAATAGCTCGGTTAGAAGTCATTTTTATCTTAACAAAATAATTTCGTTAGAGCCGGGAGATATCACACTATCACAGTTCACATATGGCATGTATAGCTAGACTCATGCACACGCTATGTTAGTCCGAGAATCGACTAAACCATAGCTCGGATACCACTAAATGTAACACCCCCTACCCGTATCCATTGCTGGCATAAAGTATGAGGCATTACCGAGGAGTACGGAATACTCACAGACAATTTAAGCCATTTATCGCTCAAATACCGAAATTGACTATAAAAGTTTCTTTACACATATAGTGCACTTGAGGTGCACCATTCCATAATTATGAATGAACACATTTATCAAACATATGTCATGTTTTTATATATATCATAGTCTCATATTTCCATGTATCAATTACCATCATTTCCTCGTATTTCGACAAATACGTGTAACAATTCATAAACATGCAATTCACTAACCCTTCTTGCCAATCACAATTTAAAGTGACAAATCACTTATTAAGCCCAATTTCAATGTTCACTACAATCTATCATATAAATTTGGATGTACGTATCCACCAATAAATTCCATGTATGGTATCATCATCTCATATTTCCACGTACATTACTTTACACATTATGAACTCAAATAACATATACAAGACATACCAATGTATTTCAAATACGTTTTCATAATATTTCATTTAGAATTAAGATTATTTCATATTAGAACTCTTCTCATTAAGTCATTTAGAATACCAATTCATACGGATAATAGACTCAAGGATGTACAAATATATAATCACAAATGAACTTATTCGTCAACTAAGTCCTACGTTCATGTCTCATCAACTCGTATTTCCTTATATCTCATAATATATACCATTATTTTCATTCCTTGATATTTTTCCATATTTATCCCGTTGAATTTCTTGGAATTTTCGATGGATTTTCAGAGGTACACTTTAGTGTACAAATCCAGTCCGTCAATTCATGTTCATGTGCACATTTCCATTTCGAGAGCACACTCCGCTGAACCTCATCCTTATAGCGGGATTACCGGTCGAGCTAAATCAGAAGAGAGCACACTCCCATGAACCTCATCCTTACGGTGGATTACCGATCGAGCTAAATCCTGTAATATAAACTCATAGAGTATTGTCGGGATTACCGGTCAAGGCTAAATCCCACAACGACAATTCTGTAATGAGCTTGGATCCAATTACACCGAGCTAAATTCAGATCCTAATTCGGATTACCCGTCCGGCTAAATCCATTTTCCACATATTCTTGGAGGGCTATATCAGGATCACCCGTCCGAGCTAGATCCTTTTCACACATATTCTTGGAGGGCTATATCGGGATAGGATCACCCGTCCAAGCTAGACCCTTTTTTGTCAATTCCTTTTCGAGATCCATCGAATTTTCCTTTCATTCAACCGGATTTCTTCCCTTTTTATCAAATATATCAATGTTTCATTCAACTTTCATACAATGAACATTCAAATTATATTCATATCAATAACATACATTTCAATCATTTAAGAATATAATTCAAGTTACATGAACTTACAATTCGATTTTTATACCATAACGATAATCTTAGTTTCATAATAAATATTTGAAATAAAACATTATATCATTTCTACCTCAACGTTTATCAATTATAATCGAGCATGTGATCAATTTATACACAAGTCATTCATTTATTATTTTCCTCCTCCTCCTCTCCATCCACATCCTTAGTATAAACAACACACTTGTAAGTAACATTATCTATAATTTTCACTATTTACTTATGTGAATATTCAAGCTGTCCATCCGTGTCATAGTCACTAAATTATTTTTATCTTGAGCTACATAACTCCAAATTAAGTTCTGTAAATTTTATTTGAAACTAGACTCACATATCTTATTACCATAATATTTCCAGAATTTTTGGTGTGGCCAATTAGTACAGTTTATTAGTTAAGTTCTCCCCTGTTACACAGTCCTACTGCTCTGGCCTCTCTTCACTAAAAATAAATTATCTCATAGTACAATTTTCATATAATGTTTCCAATTACTTCTAATGAAAATAGGCTCACTAAGGAATACATACATATAAATTATAACTTATAATTCTTTTTGTACAATTTTTAGTGAATTCCTAAAGTAAGAACAGGGGCTCACGAAGTTATTCTAAACCAGTCTTACCAAAATTTAAATATCTCAAAATGTAGACTTCCTCTGCTTTCTCTATTTCTTTTATATGAAAATAGACTCAACAAGTTTTAATTATATATCTCAGTCAACTTCTAATTCAATTTATACAATTTTTTATGATTTTTCAAAGTTAGACAACTGCTGCTGTCTAAAACTGCTTTAGTATAACATGTTGATTTCTATTTTGTCTCAATTTCCACATTTCATACAATTCAATCCTTGCTCAATTAACCCCTCAATTTAAGCTAATTTTCTCATTTAATACTTTTCTATATCATTTTAAACTACTTCATAACCTTTGAAAATCAGAATTTTAACACTAGGCCTTGATTTCAACTCTTTCACAATTAGGTCCTAAAACTAATTTTCATCAATTTTACTCGATAAAATCATCATATAACAAAATTAAAGCTTCAATTCAATATTTATTCATCATATTCTTCCAGAACTAATCCACATCAACTTTAAAAATTAGCCATAGAATAAAAAACTAATGACATAGTAAGTTGGATCCAATTGTAGAAGTCTAAAAACTTAGAAATTTCAAGGAGAAAGCAAGAATTAAACTTACATGAAGCTTGAGTATGAAAACCAGCTTGAAACTCTCTCCCATGGCTGTTTTTCAGCTGAAGAAAATGAAGAGTGAAATGAAGAGAATTCTAGATATTCCAATTTGGTCCCATTTTTATTTAACTAATTTTGGCAATTTTTCAATTTTGCCCTTATTTCACCCATTTCCTGATTTTTCTCAGCTATTGCCCAAAATATCTCCTTTGACTTATTTTCACTTTAGGTCCTTCCTCATTTGACAATTAATATATTTAATCCTTCTAGCAACTTTTACACCTTTTTCAATTTAGTCCTTTTTATTTAATTAACCACCCAAACGTCAAAATTCTCTAACGAAATTTTAATACTAACTTATTGACATTCCGTAAATATTCATAAAAATACTTATGACTCGGTTTATAGCACTGAGATCTCGATACCTCTTTTTCTCGATTTCTTGACCAAATAAATCTTTATAAAACATAATTTACTATTTTAAAATATTTTAAAATCTACATTTGACTTGTAAATATTAAATAATATGGTCTCGAGTTCATTTGTCGATTTGGTGGTCTCGAATCACTATTAAACACCATTGAAATTTGGGCTATTACAATCGCCTCGATCTAAGGTTGTCCATATTAAGGCACAATATAGTTTCTCAATTGGTGAGTACCTTCTTTCACACTCATTGAACTTTTTACTTAGGTAGTATATTGCCTTTTCTTTCTTTCTTGACTCATCGTGTTGACCGAGCACACATCCCATTGAATTACCTAGTACAATTAAGTAGAGGATTAAAGGCTTATCTGGATTAGGTGGTGTCAATCTTGGAGGATTGGACGGTATTGCTTTAGTTTGTCGAAGGTCTTTGACATTCCTCGTCCCACACACTGGATTGTGTTTTTAAGAAGACGAATATGGGGTCACATTTCTCGGTCGGTTGTGAAATGAACCGAGCAATGTAATTTAATCTTCCTAAGAAACCTCGAACTTCTTTTTTGCATGAGCGGAGGCAATTCTTATATAGCCTTGACTTTCTCGGGTCAACCTTAATCCCTTTTCACGACTATAAATCCTAGCAGTTTCCTTACATTTCAAAGGTACACTTTCTTCAAGTTAAGCTTTAGCCGAATTTCCTCAACCTCAAAAATAACTTCCTTAAGACTTGGATATGCTCCTTTTCGATTCGAGACTTGGCGATCATATCGTCGACATAAACCTCAATTTATTTGTGCATCATGTCATGGAATAGGGTTACCATGGCTCTCTCGATATGTTGCTCCGCTTCTTCAAATTTCAAATGGCATTACCTTATAGCAAAAGGTTCCCCACATGGTTATGAACGTGGTTTTATTCATGTCTTGAAGTATCTTTATCTGGTTGTATCACGAGAAGCCATCCATGAATGAGAACAATGAATAACCCGTCAGATTATCCATCGAGGTGTCAATATGAGGTAACGAAAAATTGTCCTTCGTGCTAGCCTTGTTTAGATCCCTGTAGTCTACACATTCGTACTTTCCCATCTTTCTTAGGGACGAGGGACGATATTGGCTACCCATTAAGTACTTTACCACTTGCAAGAAACTGCGTCAAATTGCTTCTTGACCTCTTCTTTTATTTTCAAGAAACGTCTGGCCTCATCGTCCAAGTTTACGTTGGGTGGCTTGTATTCTTCTTTTATGGGCAAGCGGTGTACCACGATATCGATTGCTTAACCGGGCATGTCTTGATATGACCATGCGAAGACATCCTTGAATTCTTGGAGTAACTCAATGAGGTCTTGCTTGGTCTCTGCGGTGATACTGGCTCCAATCTTCACTTCTTTCTTTTCTTGTCCATCTCCTAGGTTCACTATTTCCACTGATTCTTTGTGAGGTACGATTTGTTTCTCCTCTTGTTCTACCATCCTTAACAGTTCAGGAGCTAAGTCATAGCCTTGGTCATCTCCAAAATCTTGAAAATCTTCCGCACCCATATCTTGCTCAAAAGGACATTCCGAGTTATCGGTAGCGTTACTCAAATCATTGATATTTAGGGACCTGTTATGGAGATGAATAAAGGCTCATAGAATCATAGAATCTAGGCATGCTTATTGGTATCATAAATGAAGAATAGAAATGTTTAGAAGAATATCTAAAGAAAGAATAATGATAATGAATGAAATGAACATAAAAGAAAATTTGCTCAAAAGATGGTGGAGATGTATTTTATTGAAAATAACGATGCCTTATACAAAATCATGCTTCACAAAAGGGACTCTTTTTGCTTTTAGACTTAAAGCAACAAGTGTGTTCCGAGTATTACTCTGAATGAGTTCTAAAAGCTACAGGAATCTCCTCCGTAGTCCAGTTGTTTAGAACGCTGCCTGGCTCATAGGGGCGGATGCCATTCTGATTTTCTTCCTCAATTTTCCCCTCAGATATAGCGTTGACATGCACGATTTCTTCATTTTATCGTTCCTCGTCCGGATGGATAACCCTCCGATATAAAGGTCTCACGAATATGAGGAATTATCATCGGTTCCCATTTAATCTCATCTCCACCCAAACGCGCTTTCCTTCTTTCTTGTTTCTTTTCTAACTCTTTCTTCTTTTGCTTGGCGTTCGGCTTGAATCCTAAGCCAAAGAGGTCTCTTTTTTCTTTCAATCTCGGGACTTCGATTCCTCCTTGGAGATACCTTCCAAGTCCCTTTCCGGGTACGACCCCATTTTCGACCATTAATTGCAAACCCATTTTTGTGGTTTTGGATAATTGAGGCACTGGGATTTTGTTTCCCTCGATGACGAATGTTGCGTTGATGAATTCCAAAGAGTGAAAGGAACATTCAGTCGCTTCGTCATTTGCTTTTAAATATGGCGTACCATTGGTTACGGTTGCGATGATGTCTTCTTCAGTATCTATCGTTACCAAGCGACCTTCTATGACTAATTTTAATTTTTGGTGCAACGATGAGGGGACTGCTCCTACTGAGTGTATCCAAGGCCTCCCCAACAAATAGTTATACGACGGCCTGATATCCATTACTATGAAATCCACTTCGTATGTACCTGGGCCGATTAAAAGAGGTACTTCGATCCTCCCCATGACTTTCCTTTTAGTTCCATCGAATGCCCTTACTACATTGTAGCAGGCCTTCATGTAGGAGCTATCAATGGGTAACCGATTCAACGTCGATAATGGCAGGACATTGAGCACTGATCAGTTATCGACTAGTACCCCTGGTAGTGTGTATCCTTTGCACCGTGTAGTAATGTGGAGGGCCTTGATGGAACCCATACCTCTTGGCGGAATCTCGTCATCATTAAAGAAAATAAAGTTATCAAGACTTATATTGCTAATTAGGCGATCCAAATTTTGTTAGCGGTGATATCATTAGCAACATAAGTTTCATTCAATACTTTCATCGATTGCATTGCGGTGCGCTTCGAGCTTAATAGCAAGTCAAGCGGATATATGAGCCGATTGCTTATGCATTTGCTCCACGATTTATATTCACTATGCTTTAAAACTTCAAGAATTCCCTAGCCTCGTCTTCCTTCACTGGCTCATTTATAGGAGCTTCCTGTTTGGTCGCACTTTCTCTTTTTTGTTCGCCCACCAAGGTTTTCCCTTTTACAAGCTCGATCCGTGGGTTTGTCGTGTCGTAACGCTTCCCACTACGCGTATAGGAGCCTACTTCCTGGTTTTCCTTTGCAGTGCTGGACAAGTCTCCTTTCCCAGGAATCGTCACATTACAGTTGTAGTTCTAGGGAACCTTTTTATTATCTTCATATGAAAAGGCCGTAGGTCTTTAGATCACAATCTTTGGAGGCTCCTGGTTTCCTTTCGTAGTGCGGGATGAGTCCTCTATTTTAGGAATCGTCAAGTTGCAGTTAGAGTTCTGGGGAACCTCTTTGTTGTCTTCATGCGAAAGGACCGCCGATTTACGAATCATAATCTTCGGAGTTATCTTTATCCCGGTTCTATCGTTCTTTGGCCATGAGATGATGACCAGAGGATAGCTAGTTTTCGAGGCTTTTATTGCTTATTCATCTTCCAACATGCAAATGCTTCTTTCTTTTCGGCCTTCATTAATTTCAAAAAACTCCAACTCTTTATTGTCCATCAGCCTTTGTACCAGAATTCTGAACTCAATACAGTCCTGGATTTCGTGCCCCTCCATGTTATGAAACTCACAGCCTCTTCTTGTTCTTTCATGCTTTCCTACCGGACTTGATACAGCTAATCCCCTCTTCATCATTTCTTTCCAAACTCATTTCATCGGAGTCTTTACCTCGTCAATATCTCTTTTAACTCTCCTTCCCATGTTCTCACCTATCATATTGACCTCATGATTAGGCAAAGGTGCCCGTCTTTGGGGTATCGCCTACTTTATAACGCCCATCCGGATGAGTCTTTCTACGATTTTTGAAAGCAAGATGTTGTTTATTGAATGCCCCACAATCCTGCGTGGTACTCGTCATTGTCGTTCGCGTCATACCACTTAGGGTATGGGGTTGCAGGGTTTTAGGTAATGTAGGGAAACAATATATGCATTGAATAAGTTTTGGTACATTTCCTTATACGTGACTGGGATTGGCGTGAATTGGATTTTCTCCGTGTTACGCTTTGTCTTGGATTCGCCTGAGAGAGCCACGATCATCGCCGACACGACCTTGGGGTGATTCTGATGAATAGGCGGATAACCTTTACCTAAGTTATTTACATCGTTATCTCTTTTCTTTGGGATTGTCTTTCTGGTACTTTCTCCTACTTCTATCTTGCCACATCTAATTGTATTTTCTATCATCTCCCCCGACATCACGATGTCTGAGAAGCTTTTAGTGGCGATTCCCAGCATATGATTGATGAAAGGAGCTTTCAACGTATTTATAAAGAGCATGGTTGTCTCCTTTTCCAAAAGCGGTGGCTGAACTTGTATTGCTACCTCTCTCCATCGCTGTGCATATTGTCTAAAACTTTCGCCCAGCTTTTTCTACATATTTTGGAGCGTGATTCTATCAGGAGCAATATCAGCCACATGGCCATAATATTTCATGAAAGCTCGTGCGAGGTCCTTCCACGCCTTGATTTGGGCACGACTAAGTTGGTTATAACATTTGGCGGTAGAACTTACCAAACTGTCTTGAAAATGTTGAATCAACAATGGTCATTATTAAGGTGCCCACCATCCGCCTAGCAGTAACATTGTGATGTGTGCCTCGTGACAACTAGTCCCGTTATATTTCTCGAACTCGTGTTTTGAACTTTGGCGGAAGGACTAAGTCCGGGACCAGACTTAAGTCTTTAGCGTCCATCCCGTAACGATGGTCAGCCATTTCTATTTCTTTAAACTTTTCCTCTAGCCACTTGTAACGGTTCTCAAGTTACTTTGACAAATCTATTTTTGCCTTGTCTATTTCGCGCGGTTCATCAAAATTGAGACCACGTGGTTAGCCGGACTTTCCACAGGTTAGTACGAACTCGTCGGAAGGTGGGGCTGTATCACGGCACCAACGATATTGTGGTCTAATAGTAACAGCGTCCTTTGGGGATGCACGCCTGGTGGCGCTTAGGTATTAGGTGGGTAAATCCCGAGGTAAACAGGTCGTCATTATCGTTTCCTAAACTAGTAGCAACGCCCTTTCCCTTCTCACGTTCATTGGCCAACAACTACGCCAACTGATTTATCATGTTATTCTAAGATTCTTGCATTCGTTCCATCATGTCATGTTGCATCTTGATCAATCGTTCTTGCATCTGCTCCTGTATTTCCTTTTGCAATTGCTCTAACCTTTCCATCCTTTGATCCATTATTTTTGTTTTACCTCGTGTATTGTAGCGATGTTCCAGGGTAACTGTCATAATTTAAGGTTCCTTTGTGAGATTTAATGCACATTATGCAATGTAATGCTAATGCATGAAATGTATGCAAAAAAGGCATTAATTCTGATTCAATTTCCATTAGAATAACTTTTCTAGAAAATAAGTTTCTTTACATAAAATGGATTACATATATGGCCTCACCCTAATACTTAAGGCCTTGACTTCCTCAAGAAGCCTAGCTAACTCTTGACCTTGCTCGACTTGACTCGTAGAAATAAACTTAATACATCACTTGACTGCTAAGGTTTGTAAGTGATCCGCCACCTCTCACACTTGAGCCACGACTTCCCCCATAATGTAATCCCGGTCTCTGACTTGGTTTTAAGCGTGATGAAGTTGTTGCTTCCAACGCTCCTCATTGACTTCAAGAAGCTCCACCCGTAGCTCGCAACCATGTAAAGTAGATTCTAGCTCTTCGATTCTTACTTTCATTTCTTCGATTTTACTCAGACTAGCCTTTAATTCGACTGTAGAGTTGCGGCTACGATACTAATACAAGGATCTTTCCAATTCTGCCACCCGAGGCTTTAATTCCTCTTTCTCGTTCTGGGTTTTTACCAAACTTCTTTTCAGAGTAGCTTCTCGAACTTGAGTATCTCGGAGTTCCCTTTCTCATTGACTAGATTTATTTTTTTCCTCTCTAAGTTCTTGACACCATTGCTCGACGTTTTCCTAATCCAAAGAAGTTTCATTGACCTTCGCGACTTCTTATAGTCATTTTCAAACCGTCCAAATCTTCCTCACCTTATTTTTTCCTTTCCTCGACTTTTGGCTTCCGACTTCGAATGTCAACATTCAATCCTAACTGCATTTTCTCTTCTTCTAATTGTTCTATCCTTTTCCCTAATTCCACATTCTTTTTCTCAAAATCCTATTTGATGATTTCGAGCTCTGATGGGATTACCTGTAGGTGCTCTTCCACTAATCAGGCGTTTTCTTGGCCTGATGTGGGAATGTTGTCGTTGATTCTCTGACTCCACCATCGGTCATATTCGGGGGTTGTCATTGGGTTAGTGGCAAACCTTGTCATTCTGTGAGTCCGACTCTAAGCACTCGCTATTTTACGAACTCTTTTCTTATAATTGTCTTCTTTGTATTCAAACTCACACTGAATTAGACCTTGTGTTACAGGTATAAACTGTTTCGATCTGTACTGTCTCAATACGAGGAGAGGAGCATATCCGACAGCTCTCCATACTCCTAGTAGAGGAACCCAGTCAAAATCTCCACACTGGTATAAGATCTCATCAGGAATCATTAAAGGAGCTTTCCATTCTACGTCTTCTTCTTTCAGGTTTTGCAAAATCATCATCCATTTTTCTTCTGTAAGATCGTCTCGTCTTGGCGTGGCTGCTAATTCTTTTAATGGGGAATAGTCCTCGGAGAAGATTCGACACGATACCTTTTTCGCTTTCCAAAAATGACTGTGGAATCATGCTAATAAGAGTTGTGCACAACCAAGAATCTTTCTTCGCCGCTTCTTGACGACGCTAGGGACCTAAAAGTTTCGCCGTAATTGTAGGAACGGGTGTGACTCTTCTATCCAATTTGTCGAATAAGTTTGAGACCGCCTCGTCCACATGCCCTAGAGCTTTAGGGAAAATAATCAGTCCATAAATGCTCAAGGCAAAAATGTCAACCCTTTTCTTCACGTCAGGATGCGCTATGATCAAATCCCTTAAATTTTTCCAAGGGATGCACTTACAATCTCCCTTTTATTTTATCCGAAGTCAGAACCCATCGCTTTCATTTCATCCTGTAATATTTATCAACTTTTTTAAGAATGTGGGGACATTAACAGGTCTTGCATAAATTTGTCAGTTTGAATTTTTGGGCAATGGAGTAAAGATGTGTATTCTTCTATAGTAGGCACCAGGTCCACTTTCCCGAAAGTAAAACAACTATAAGCAGGATTCCAAAATTGGGCTATAGCTCGGAATAAGTGCTGGTCTACTTGATGTCGAGCAAATAAGGCAGATCACCGTAATGACAGTAGAATAGTTGCTTGATCTCGTCGTCCCATTGACTCCATATCTCTTTCATCTCTTGAAGATTATTTTGGGTGACACTGATATGTGTGAAGTTCCATAATTCTGACATGTGCCCTTCTGTAAGACTATCACCTTTTTTTCTGCACTGTCTCGGCCCATATTCAGACGGCCGCATTGTCCTCCACTTTATCAAGAAACCCCTTTTCCATGACAAACTATCTATTTGGCAATTGAATGTGAATCAACACCTTTTTGATGAATATGCCATGCAAAAATAAAAATAAAGCAAATCAGTATTCCATACACAGTAAGCAAAGAATAAAAATACCTAATCTGTTAACCACTAGGGTTTGGCATGGCTCTACTTAGGGTGGATTCTTAGGGCTTACTATATGATGTTTGATTCTAGAGAGGGGTACCTGAACCAGCAAATTCCTCGATCCTCACCCATTATAAGCTCATACGGACCGAGTTCAATTCAGGGGAATACATTTCCCTATGGCTTCACGGAGATGAAAATCTCACGAAGACATAGGTACGGATGTATCCCGAAAGTGATCCACTATCCTGCACGGAGGTGAAAACCTCACGAATCAGTAGCTTCTCACTCCCACTTAAAGGTGTTACCACAACGGCCATGCAATGCAATGTCGAAATTAAAACATCATGCAATAAAAAGATCGTAATTTTCAAATCGAACTTTCAAACTTCCGACAAAAGACAGAAAATAATCAATTTATGGCTTGACTTTCTAGACGATGTCCCCAGTGGAGTCGCCAAGCTGTCGTAACCATTTTTTTTGAAAAACAAAACGGGGTTCGATTTTGGTTTTGAAAATAAAAATAAACGGGAGTCGCCACCGATCTTCATTTGGTGTGATCGGATCACCTTTGTTTTAATAAAACATTTGGGTTTACTAAAACAATGTTGATGGTCTGCGAAATTTCAAAAATTAGGTTCGAAAGTCAGTTACGCATGAGGAAGGGTTAGCACCCTCGATACGCCCAAAATTGGTACCAAAATGATTAATTAGTGTCTTAATGTCGGAAGTTTGGAAAAGATTTTAAAATGCCGATCCTTTAAAAGGTATTAGGATATTTGAGATTTCTTTGTTCTGAGAGGGTACAAACATCACATCCAGCACGTTAGGACATGATATTCTAAACCTTCGTAATCAAAGCTATCTCATGATTTCACGAAGTTTATCAAAAGGATGTTTAGTTGTTTAGTCAAACGAAAGATCGCAACCCAGCACGTTAGGGCACTATTCCCCGAATTCCTAAATACAAAACATTACCTTTATTTTAAAATCTTTAAATGGAGTGTAGCAATTTTATGAAATGCATCGTATCGTATTAAATTAACGAAAAGGCTCGAGTCAAAACTTGAGATTTCTTTGTCCCGAAAAGATATAAACATCACATCCAGCACATCAGGACGCGATGTTTTAATCTCTTGTAATCAAAGTCATCTCGTGATTCGCGAAACTTCGTAAAAGGGATGTTAAGTTATTTAGTTAAACGGAAAATCGTAACCCAGCACGTTAGGGTACTATTTCCCGAGTTTCTAAATACAAAACATTGCCTTATTTTGAAATCTTTTAGGTGGAATATGATGATTTTACGAAAGATGTTTTGTTTAATAATATAGTACAAAACGAAGAAAACAAATGTGGATGTGAATATTGTAAATAAAAAAATACAAATAATAATAATAATAATAATACAATAATAACAAAGCAAGAATGGAAGTAAAAAAATAAATAAATAAATAAAATAAGAAACAACAATGACAAGATAATAATGATGATACTTGAAATGAAAATAAAATAATAATGATAATAAAAAAAAGAGTGATGGCAACTAATAAAAGAAATAATACATATAAAATAAATAAATAAAATACATACATAAAAAATAATATAATAGTAGTAATAATAACGATAAAATAATGATAAAATAGATAGCAATAATAATAATGAAAACAACAAATAATAATAATGTATAAAATAATAATCTTAATCATAATAATAGTAAACAAAAAAATAAAATAATAACACATACAATCGTAATAATAAATAATGGTAATAACAAACCAATAATAATAAAAATATAATCAAGATAACAAATAATAATAGTATAATAATAATAATAAAGTTAGTGAAACACAATAATAATAAAATATGTACATAAAAATATAATAATGATAATAACAATAATAATATAACAAAAGATTAAAAGGATTGCAAAATAACTAAAATAGGATTAAATTGCATTTAAAATGAAAGTTTGGGGGTTAATTCGAAATAAAATAAAAGAAAAAGGGCCTATTTACACGCGCAAAAAGGCTGGAGGGACCAAAGAGGCAATAAACCCTTCTACCAAAACGCAGCAAAGAGAGAGGACCAGATTGCGAACCGGAGTAAATTTTGGGGTCAAATTTGAAAATAATAAACACTTAATTAAAAGAGGTCAAAAAGCGGAAGGGCCATTTATGCAATTAGACCCAAAAATAAAACACGCGGATCCTCCGGTCTGCCGGGTCAACACGCGGATCAGGGCAAAACGACGCGTTTGGGGCCATCGAATCAGCCCTAAACGGCTGCTTTTGAAATCTTTATAAAAGCAAATTTTTCTTTTTTATTTCATTTGTATCGCCTTCTTAAAAAAAACTTTAGGCTTTGTTTTTTTCTCTGCAGTCAAGGGTTTTTTGTTGCTCTATCGTCGCCCTCCTCATGTGTTGTTGTCCATGTAACCACCGCGACGTGGTAGGAACAGTAAAATTTCCTCTTTTTTTAATTAGATAAAACGAAATAGTAAAAATCTTAAAGAATGAAGCTTTTAAAAGTAAATCACCTTCCAAAAAATAGAAAACTCGTTCTATTATGATTTAATAATCGATTTTGCTCTTTTCTTGCAGACCGATTCGTGATTGTATACCCGCTTGAATCTCTTCTTTTGATTTCTATTTCTAATATTTCTTGGATCTCTGTTTTTTGTGTTCAAAATCTCTCTCCTTCTTTATTGATTTTTCCGAAAAAAAGGCCCCTTTTATAATGTTTGAATCGGTTTTTATAGCCATTGAAATATTACAAAATATTAATATTTCTACTGCTTTTGCTTGCTTCTCATTCTGTCGTTTGTTTTGCATGTTGCAGTAATGGGGCATGGTGGAGCAGTGGTTTTGGTGGCGCTGCTTTGACAAGTGGGTTCTTGGCGGTGGGTAAGCGGTGGCTAGGGTTAGGTGGGTCGTGGCGCTAGGGTTTTCAAAAACCCTAGCATTTTGAAAAATTTTTAATTTTTAGGCCTTCAGGCCACTTGTAAATTGGGCTTATTTGGGCTAAAATTTAATTTATTTTGGGTTTATTATTTTTTTTTTTGGGTTTTGTTTTGTTTGGTCTGGGTGGGTTGATGCTGACGTGGGCCCGAGCAATTTGGGCCTTCTACAGGGAGGAGCATTAATTTTGACAGAGATGGATGGAAAAACTCTACCCAATCCTATAAATTCAGATTCAGTCAAAAGATATTATGCTTAAAAGAAGCCAAAGTGAAAACCCGCAAAGGGCACTTTCGAACTTTCTTAAAAAAAGAAAAAAAAAGGTCATGGTGAAAACCCACAAAGGGCACTATGAGCTCGTAAAAAGGAAAAGGCTGAGGTGAAAACCTGCGAAGGGCGCCTTTAAAAAAAAGGAGAGGCCAAGGTGAAAGCCCTCAAAGGGCGCCTTGAGACCAAAGGGGATTTGAGTTGAAAACTCAAAAAGGGCAGCTCAAATTTTGATCAGAGGAAGGACATGTGGTGGTCTTGCTATACTTGAGTTAACAAAAAAGGGATATGCTATATCTTGAAGCATCAACAAAGTACTTGAGATCTCCTAAACACATTTTGGGTTCAAGGCAGCTGTGAAGCTCATGCGAGAAGCTCAAGCGACGATATCTGGGCACCTAATTTTGATTTTATAATGAATTTGCAATCTTCGAATACTTTGTTCCTTTCAAGAATTTCATTTTCAAATTAACCTCTTATTTTGATTGTTTCTGTCCTTTTTTAAGGATAAATACTTTTCAACTCATTTATTCCCTTTGGTTCTCAATCTTATTCTTGTTCATTAATACCAATCCATTGTGAGCATTGTTGCATTGAGATAATGATGAATGAATTAGTAATACTTTCATAAAAAGAGTTTCGCATATTACTCTGATGGTTTCTAAATAATATGAGGCAGGACAGTTATCTAGAACTTACCAAACTTAAGGCTTGGAATATTTGGGGGAAGGAGTTTAAGGTGAAACCATTTCTTCGGTTCTTTCAAATATCTTGGGAGGTGGTTATTCTTGAAAGAAATGAGCTTACATTTATCTGGTTGAGACACTGAAAGATGGTAATTGGCCAAAAAGATACAATTCACCTATTCTAGAGTTGGGTGGACTGAAATGATACAAATCCTCTACTCTTGAAGCTGTAGTTGGGGGAAAAGAGTTTTCAAGCCTTTATCCCTAAGTCGGGATGATATAGAATCGATACGGGCCCTGTATTTTTGAACAACAATGGGATGGGTTGAAGAAGAAGCTAATCCTATATTATGGACCTACAGTGGGATGGATTGGAAAAGATTCAAATTTTATACTCCGGAGTTATAATGAAATGAACCCTAAAGTTACAGTAGGGGCAAGTTTATTAAGCAGGATATATTGGTTTTTTCAAGCTTTCTTTTGAGAACACTAGCTGATCAAAAGGGCAGCATATTACCCTGATGAACAATGAATGATGATACTCTAAACAGGGATCATTCTCATAAAATTCTGTATTCATGCAAAACGCATTTAGTTAGAGGCATTTGGTTCATTCTGATCATTGCATCCTAGTCATTCTCATGATATTTTGCATTCATGTAAATATCATTCATAATACATTTAGTTAGGTACATTAGATTCATGCTGATCATTGCATCCTAACCATTTCACATAAACATAGTCACATAAAATTGATTTCACAGGATAGGTCCCTTAGAGGACGGCGTCGCAACATTGGTGACAAATCTGGCAATCCTAAAGTTGCAGGAGCAGATTAAAAATAATAGATCTGGCGATCCTGAAGTTGCAGGAGCAGATCGAAGACATCAAATTCTGCCTACCTGAGTGAAGCGGATCTAAGACAACAAATCTTGTAATCCTGAAGTTGCAGGAGCAGATTGAAAATAACAGAACTGGCAATCCTGAAGTTGCAGGAGCAGGTCGAAGATATCAGATTTTGCCTCCTTGAGCGAAGCAGATCGAAGATAGCAAGTCTGGCAATCCTGAAGTTGCAGGAGCAGATTGAAGGTCACAGATCTGGCAATCTTGAAGTTGCAGGAGCAGATCAAAGACATTAGATTTTGCCTTCTTGAGTGAAGCAGATCGAAGATAGCAAATCTGGCAATCCTGAGTTTGCAGGAGATATTGAAGATAACAAATCTGGCAATCCTAAAGTTGAAAGAGCGGATTGGAAATAACGGATCTGGCAATCCTAAAGTTACAGGAGCAGATCGAAAACATCAGATTTTACCCTCTTGAGTGAAGATGAGCAAAGATACTAGTCTGGCATCCCTAAGTTGGCAAGGGAGTAAACTAAAACAAGCTTTATTTCCCTGAAGTTGCAGTGGAGCATATCGAAGCACTAGTTCTCATGTCCCTGAAGATGCAGCGGAATGGAATGAAGCTTCTCAAAGAAGAAAAGCACTGAAAGAAGTCTAGGATTCGAAGACCGGGCAAAACTGGCCCTCTTTGAAGTCTTTGCTCTATTCTCGTTTCACAACAATGAGCAAAGAGAGGCAGCTGTAATAGACCCATTCTGCTCGGCCCATTCAAAAAAAATATTAAAACCCAAAAATAAAACCAAATTAAAAACCAAAATCCAAATTAATAAAAGTCCCTTTTATAACAGTCCAAATACAAACCCAATAATTTAAATAGCCCAAATATATGACCCAAATTCAACCCAAACAAGGCCCAATGCTAAACTAGCCTATTAGGCCCAATTATATTGAAATTTCTAGAAACCCTAGGGGTTTCCAGAATAATCCAGCAGCCTCATAGTTCTCCACGCGCGCCCATTGAATTTCTCGCGTGATCTTCACGCGCGTCCTTTGGCTTCTCGCGTGCTCTACACACGCACCTTTTCAGATCCCCATGAGCAGACCACACGCAGGCCTCAAGAGCTTCTAGATCTTTCGGGCAGTCATCTTTCACGCGCCTTGCATCTGTGCTAAGAACTTGTCACGCACATCTCAGCAACGGCCTTGACCCGAATGTTTCTCAGTGTAGTAAAGCCACATCTACAATTCCAGTGGGCACTAGAACTTGCGAGAAGAAAAGAAAGGCAAAATAATGAATCCAAGATAGCAAAAAATGTATTTGGATTTTATTTTGGCTATAAAAGAGCCCGATGTAAGCATAAAGAGGATTCCATTTTTTATATACACCGATACGGAGAAATTCAAGAAAAGAAAGATTGTAACAGTGATTTTCATTTTCTTTTTTTTTTCGATTAAGGTTCGCTTCATCATTTTTTTTAAAATATATAGAAATAAAAATGAAAGAGTGGATTTACCTTTCCAAGATGAGAGGATGGTCGGACTTCCTTCGTTGAAATCGGAATGAAGGAGACTGTCGTTATTAGGGCCTAGTTTCAGAATAACCCCCCAAACGACCAAAATCTGCCACTAATCGTCGGTTATCGTGGCACTTTAGTGGTCGGATGGTCTTTCTTGACACGACGGACCAGGGGATGGTTTGGTTTTCGCGGCGGCTGAGAAAAGAATAGAAAAAGGGGATTAGGGTTAGACTTAAGAAGAATAAAAGGGATCTGATTAGTTTAAAGGTTTAAATAATGGATTAATACAAAACAGTGCCGCTTAGGAGGGTGTAGATCCGTGTGTTGACCCGCTTGGCGACCCGGATCCGCGCCTTTCTTCGTTAAAAGGAATATTTACTCATTTAGTCACTCTGTTCTTTGATTCTGTTGCAATGTAATCCTATCCAAACGCAGCGTTTTGGCTAACTGAAATATTTATTGACCTGGTCCTTATTAATTTGTGCGCATTGTATTTCAATCCTTTTAGATTTTATTTTGATTTATTGCTTTTTAGCCCTCTAATTTCGTCCTGATTTCCAGTGTAATCCTTAAATTATTTAGTTAATTATTTGTTTATTAAATTCTTTAATTATTCTTTTAATTAATATTTTATACTAAATATTTTAAATAGTTTTAGCTATTATTTATTTTATTTACATGATATTTTCATTAATTCTATATATATATATATATATGCTTTTATATACACATATTATTTATATTAAGTTATTTTTATGTATATATTTTATATTATTTTATATATATATTTGTTGTGTGTATAATTTACTTCTTCAAAATTATATTTACTTATTCGATACATGTTTATAAATTATTATTCTTATATATGCATTATTTTATATTAAGTTTCTTTTATTTATTTACATATTACTTAAATTAATGTAATAGTTGATGTCGACTTTGTTTATTAGTATTCCATTGCATATTATGGAAAATATTGTGTTTAATGACAATTTAGCTTTAAAGATCATCTTTTATTTACATAAAGGTTTTAAAATTATAAGGCAATGTTCGTGTTTAGTGGTTACGAGGAAATCGTTTTAACTTCATCGAGTTCGATTTTCCTCGCTTAAAACCTAATAACCGAGTATCCTTTCTCTCTTAACTCAAAATGCATGATATTTTAAATAAAAAAACTTATTCTTGGGAAATTGAGACATTGCACCCTAAATTACTAAGTGTGATGTTTTATTTTCGCAAAATAAAAATTTCAAAAGAACAAAGGCAATATTTCGTATTTGGGAAATTTGAGAAATAGTGCCCTAACTTACTGGGTTGCGATTTTTCATTTGACTCAAATAATTGAATATCCTTTTTATTTTTAAATGAGTGAGTATTGAATGTCGAAAGATAAATCTTATTTTGAAAATATGAAGTGTTGTGCCCTAACTTACTGAGTATGACATTTTATTTCTTCGAAATAAGAACTTTCGACATCTGATATGATGTTGTCAAAATATATCTTAAATAAATCGATCGTAATCTAGAATCTTTTCAAATTTCCGACGTCAAGACATTAATTAATCAATTCGTACCAATTTTGGGCGCACGGGTGTTAATCCTTCTTCGACGACGAATCGACTCCGAACCTATTTTCTTAAATTTCAGTAGACCAAAAACACCGCTTTAGTAAACCAAAATGTTTTATTAAAACAAAGGTGACCCGATCACACCTTATCAAAAAGATTGGTGGCGACTCCATATTTTTAAAGTCGATTCCTGTTTTTAAAAAAAATAGTAAAAAAAATGGTTTCAACAGTCATAAGCTCGCATCATTCGTTTTTGGTACATCTGACCATGATAAATAGCCCTTAGCCACTTTTCCTCAATCAATTTCAACTAATCATATCGAAACTGGATCTATTCTGCTTCATCTAACTTTATCTCTGACAAAACTCGAAGGGAAGGTATCTCCACTTCAATAGGTAAAACTGCCTCCATTCCATAAACTAATGAGAAAGGCGTTGCCCCGGTGGAAGTTCTGATGGATATTCGATAAGCATAGAGAGCAAATGGTAACTTCTTGTGCCAGTCTTTATAAGTTTCAATCATTTTTCCCACAATTTTCTTGATGTTTTTATTGGCTGTTTCCACTGCACCATCATTTTTGGAAGATACGGGGATGAATTGTGGTGTCTAATCTTAAATTGACTGTAGACTTTTGCTATCGTCTTTGTTGTTCAAGTTTAATGCATTGTCGATATAATTTCTCGGGCATTCCATATTGACATATAATTTCCTTTTTAGGAATCATTGATTGCCGCCTTCGTAATAATCGGCATATGAAACAGCCTCTACCCACTTGGTGAATTAGTCGATGACTACAAAAATGAATTGATGCCCATTTGAAGCTTTTAGAGAGATCGGCCTAATGACATCCATGCCCCACATAGAGAAAGGCAATGGGGAAGTCATAACATGCAAAGGCGAATGAGGTACATGAATTTTGTCTCCATAAATCTGGCATTTGTGACATGTCTTAGCATAATTGATGCAGTCTCCTTCCATGGTAGACCAATAGTACCCGAATCTCATAATTTGTCTAGCCATTGTGAAACCATTGACATATGTTCCACAAACACCCTCGTGGAATTCTTTCAGAATTTTCTTAGCTTCAACAACGTCCAAACATTTTAACAGTACCTGATCCTTTCTTCTTTTATACAGGATCTCCCAGCCTAAGCCATAGCCACAGGCTAGTCTTCTCAACGTCCTCTTATCGTTCTCAGTCGCTTGTTCAGGATATTCACGATTTCTCACGTATCGCAATATGTCTTGGTACTAGAGGTGTTCATCCCTTTCTTCTCCCTCCATATTGTAACAATGAGCTGGGGCCTCATAAATACTCATTTGAATGGGTTTCACAGCCTCTTTTTTACTCACTTTGATCATGCAAGCCAAGGTAGCCAAAGCATCTGTCATTTGGTTTTCATCTCGCGGGAGATAATTGAAAGTAATATCATCAAACTCCTCAATTAACTCCAGAACTATCCTTCGATAATTGATCAATTTGGGGTCTCTTGTTTCCCATTCACCTTTCAATTGGTAGATCACCAGTGCAGAATCTTCATGTACTTCAGCACTCTAATTTTACGTTCTACGACAGCACGAAGTCCCATGATACATGCTTCATACTCTGCCATGTTATTTGTACAACCAAAATCCAATTTGCATGCGAATGGATAATGATCTCCATTTGGCGATACCAAGACTGCCCCAATTACATTTCTTACAGCATTTGATGCTCCGTCAAAGTTCAATTTCCAAAGGTGATCTTTTGTAGTGTCTTCTTCAGTAGCTGCCACATACACTAATTCTTCATTGGGAAAGTTAAAGTTCAGAGGTTCATAATTTTCTAGAGCTCTGCTAGCCAGAAAATCTTCTATTGCGCTTCCTTTCACGGCTTTTTGGCTCACATAAACTATGTCAAATTCAGATAGCAGGATTTGCTATCTAGCCATCCTTCCATTCAGAGCCATTGACTCCATCATATATTTTAGAGGGTCCAACTTCGAGATTAGCCATGTCGTGTGGTACAGCATGTATTGCCTTAATCTCCGAGTTGTCCAAATCAAGGCACAACACAATTTCTCAATTGGCGAATATCTCATTTCACACTCAGTGAATTTTTTACTGAGGTAGTATATCGCCCTTTCTCTTCTTCCTGAATCATCGTGTTGACCCAGCATACATCTCATAGAGTTGCCAAACACTGTCAAATACAGTATTAATGGTCTATTTAGGCAGGGAGGTGACAATACTGGAGGACTTGACAAGTACTATTTAACCTTTATCAAAAGCTTTCTGGCATTCATCATCCCACCCGTCTGGATTATGTTTCCTGAGAAGACAAAATATGGGATCACATTTCTCAGTTAATTGTGAAATGAACCAAGCAATATAATTTAACTGTCCTAGGAAACCTCGAACTTCTTTTTTAGTGCGCGGTAGAGGCAATTCTTGTATAGCCCTTTGTATGAGTCAATCCCGATTCCCCTCTCACTGACTATGAAGCCCAACAATTTTTCGATCTAGCTCCAAAAGTGCATTTTTTTTATTGAGCTTTAACTGGAATTTCCTCAGCCTCAAGAACAACTTCCTCAAAACTTGGATGTGTTCAATTTCTGTTCGGGATTTTATGATCATATCATCGACATAAACTTTGATCTCTTTGTGCATCACATCATGGAACAAGGTCACCATCTTTACTGTCTCTTCATGAGGTAGAATTTGTTTTTCCTCCTGTTTTACCATTCTTAACAAGTCCGGAGATAAGCCACAATCTTTGTCATCTTCTAAGTCTTGAGATCTTTCTAAACACATGTCTTGCTCAAAAGAAAGTTCTAACTCCATAACAAATACCACTCATGTCATTGATATTCGGGGACCTGTTGTAGGTACAAAGAAATATACAAAGAACGAATAAATTTAAGAATAATTATTCATATGGAATGCTTATGAATGAAATGAAAGAATGATTTGGAAAAAGATCCAAGTAATAAAGGAATCTATCATAATTATTTGGATAGAAAGAATGAAAAAAATTTAAAGAATGAGAGAATATTTACTCAAAATGATCTCAAGTATGTATTTCATCATGATGTTCAGACATAAGCCTATTTCACAAAAGAATTCTTATTGCTTTTAAGCTAAAAGCAACAAGTGTGTTTTGAACATTACTCTGTGTAAGCTCTAAAAACTACAAGAATTTCTTCATTGCCTAGTTATTCGTAACACTCCTGCATTCATAAGGGCGGATATCTGAACTGGGTCCCCTTTTTAATAATTTCTTCATGTACTACAGCGAAACAGACTTTTAGCGGCATTTTTTAGGCCTTTAGCAGCGTTTTTAAGTGCCACTAAAACTATTTACGGCGCTTTTACAAGCGCCACAAAAAACGACGCTATAGATAACGTCGCTAAATTTTACGACATTTATATGAAAAAATGCCACTAAAGAACATGACCTTTAGTGGCGCTTTTCCCACAAACGCCGCTAAAGGCCATGATCTTTAGCGGCGCTTTTCCCACAAATACCGCTAAAGAACATGACTTTTAGCGGCGTTTACCCAAAAATGTCGCTAAAGAACATGATCTTTAGCGGTGCTTTTCCCAAAAATGCCACTAAAGAACATGACATTTAGCAGCGCTTACCCAAAAACGCCGCTAAAGGTCATGTTCATTAGCGGCATTTTTCCCACAAACGCCGCTAAAGAACATGATCATTTGCGGCGCTTTTCCCACAAACGCTGCTAAAGAACATGACCTTTAGCGGCGCTTTTCCCAAAAATGCCGCTAAAGAACATGAAAAATAAAAAAATTTAAAATATTATATAAAAGAGCGGCACTATTATCACAAAGACATAAACAAGCTTTAATTGGATAACGGTTTATAAACAAATCCATTCCTATCCGTCTACCCACTTAAGCAAATCCTTTAGCATTACTTTGATAACAGTTCCTATACAAATCCATTTATGTTCCAGGGGCACAAATCTATTTAACAAACAAATAGAAACTCAATCAATACACAAGAAATTTCATAAGTCTATATTATGTTATGAGTTTATCCAACTCACAAGAAAAATCAGCTCTCACATCGAAAATAGGTGGTGTCAAATCCAAAGACCAAAGACAATTAAACAAATAGCCTATTAAACAATTAAGCTGAGTAAAATCCAACTCTGAATTGTCCAATCATGCTAACATCAGCACCAGCAGCCAATGCCTCTATGAATTCCTTAGTCCCGGACCTAGTAATGGTACCAAGATTATTCACCAAATCTGAATAAAAAGACACAATCTCATTAGAACCTCTCTCTTGATTAAAATTCAGTGAATAACCGAATGCATAAGAAGTAATAACAAAACTTATCGGCCTTAGTCATGCCAATACCGCTATCAGTGATCGATAGAGTATTGTTTGTCTTATCGGGGACAATGTGGATAAACAACTCGGGTTCAAATGTAAGAATCAACTATGAAAGAGAGAGGCCAAGCAAATACATGAACATGTCCCAAGTAGCAAAGATGGAAAAAAAAAAAGCCAAACAAGCAAGAAGTTGGATGAAGAAATGTCTAGAAAAGGAATCATCTAAGGTGGTAAGTCAGCTGAACTGTGAGACTATATAATGAATAGGAACCATACCACGCCTTTGATGATGAAACATCCAAGTTGAGTCCAATGGCAGAAGAGACACAACAAAGGTTCAAGCATTTCTCGGTGGGAGTTGGATGTCGCTTTGAACCAAAAATTAATGTCGGGGAGGCAAGGCCGAGTGTCAAACAACAAGAATGTCAATGTCAAAGAAATAGCCACAACACTGGAATTTTCCATTGATAACTGGATTGTTGAAGAGATTACACGATGTATAATAGTGACAATTATCATTCGCTAATGCTAATTTTATGATTAAACACCATCTTGGACTAAGAAGTTCACATTAAAATACTAACATGAAATCTTATTTATCCTATGATAAATAATTCCAAATGATATAAATTTATGCGGGATCATAAACGGTTAGGATTTACCGGCATTTACAAAAATAAAATAATTTTTTTGATGGGATAAACTTTATGGTTAAATCATAAGCACAAACCGAACAAGACAAGTGAATGAAAGAAGAGGTACAATAGAAATGAAAGTCCCACAAGAACATTATAGCAAAGAAGTATAGAAAAACAAGTTTACCTTAGTAGCGAACAAGAAGGAAAACAATCACGGATTTGTTTGGCAAGCTGAAACATTGGCAAGAAGCATGAATTCCTCAACCATTTGGTTTGCTTCTCGAATCGATACATGCCCGAATGAATAACTCAGATATCGGACAAAAATTGAGGCATGACCAAAAATGAAAAACATTCTTTCTGGGTTTTGGGATCTCAAAACTATTTAATTTAATTAGTATTGTCTTAATCATAATTCTTAATTACTATTGGTCACCATTGGACAAATGAAGAAAAGGCCAAATGCATAGGAGTTGAAAGGACAGAAACAATGAACTAGTAGAAGAAAACCAGCATTATGCAAACCTTTTATTAAACAAAAAAGGTTTACACGGAAAAAGTTCTAAAATATGGTTCCTAAAACATGACATCATAGTCTGCAGAACATATTTTGCTTGCAGCAATTTTTGAGATCACCTTTTTGTTTGTTTTAATGAGAAACTATAAAATCATAATGAACCACAAATGAAATATTAGATTCCATGTTCATGTTTAGTTACTACCTTTAGCACCTCAAACATAGCCAACTACAAGAAGATCTTAATAAATTTTTAAAAATGTTCTAGGGTATGTTATCATGTTGAAAAATTGGGTCAAGAGCAATAATTAGCATCATGATACAATTCCATTGTCCCACTGCAACAACTCATGGTTGCTGACAGACAAACAAAAAGGATCATTTCGTGGATGGACTGATTTTTTCTTCTAATTGATATTAAAATATCTTGATTCATGTTCCAGATTAAAAGTAAAACAAATGGCATTAGGCAACAAACCAATATCAAGAGGATCATGAGTCTCAGTATCAATTTGGAATTTGACTTCGGCAGAAGCAAGAGTTAAGGCTCCTTGTAACACCTCATCCCCGAGTCCGATGCTAAGACTGGATACGAGACATTACCATGCTTGAACTCACTTAAAACATGTACTTACGGGCTACAAAATTTTTGTTCCGAATTAAAAACTTCTCTTTCTTAGTCTAATCATACATTTCATGGGCCTACGAGGCCCTAAACACGTATCTGGAAACTTTCGGAACTCAAATGAAAACTTTTCTTTAAAACAGGGGTCACACGCCCATGTGACTTGGGACACGCACGTGTACCCCTAACACATGCCCGTGTCGTCCACCCGTGGTCGACACTGACTAATTACACACGGCCTTGACACGCCCGTGGATGTAAACCGTGTGATATATCTTGATAACCTGACTTATTCACACGGTCTGGGGCACACGCCCATGTTCTAACCGTGTATCACACATGGCCTAAACACACGATCGTGGGATTTGCCCGTGGCCTATCCTGACTCAAAACGCTAAAGTGCAGGGTACGCACAGCCTAGACATACGCTCGTGTGCCTAACCGTGTGGGCACTTAGAGGCTATTTACTAAGCCACTTGCCACCTTGAAATCAAGACCGAACTCATGCTCAATTCAATACATTTTTCATAAACATTACTACATACTTCATTGATCTCCATAAACATACATACTTAGTTAATTTTGGCCAATCACTTTGCCATATACAAAAGAATAATAAACTTGATAATCTATACAATGACCCTTCTTTAAACATATTCTCAAAATGAAATGCTTCCTATACATGCCATACTTAGCAAAATAACTTGGCTATACCAAAATAGAGATTGATAGTGTGCTACGAACTCCGACCCCAACGGTCCACAAGTTAGCTTAGCGGGACTACATAGAAAGAAATAATTAAAGACGTAAGCATTTAGCTTAGTGAGTTTGCATGTAAAACACATATTAATAAACTTACTTAATATAAACCATTTGACATAACAATAGTATCATAAATTTCCGCTATAGAGTTTACTTACTCATACTGATTCTTACATGTCTCATGATACTTACTATTCTCATACTTGTAAGGTAAACATGGTACCTGTGTCACTTGATCACATTGATCAATATACTTTAACATAATAATCATGATCTTTAATTCATCATTCATAACATAAATGATACTCAATTTCAACTTGGTAATAGCTTTGCTTACCTATCTTTCTTTGTTAACTCATTTTAACTTTACTCATTTGCCCGATAAATTTCTGCGAATAATCGAGGATACTAAATCTCATCCCACATATCTTGATGCCAAAGCCATATCCTAGATACGGTCTTACATGGAATATCTCATCCTGGTTTCAAGGCCATGTCTTGACATGGACTTATATGAAGTCTTTCTTGTTCTCACCAATGTCATGCCTTGGCTTGGACTTACATGATAGCTTGTTCAATGCCAAGCTTGCCTTGGACTTACATGATAACTTGTTCAATGCCAAGCTTGCCTTGGACTTACATGATATCTGTGCTTGATTGCCGATGTCATGCCTTGGCTTGGTCTTATACGGACTTTCTTATCTCAAATGGTAGATCGAGTATCCTGGGAAATTCATATTCAATCGGGACTTGCTCATACTTAATCTCATTGATTTCTTTGTTTAATATAATATTAAACATTCTATGAAAATAGTGTACATTTTACTAAGCAATTCAATGATAAAAATATAAAGCTTAGAAATCATACAAACTTACCTCAATATACAAAATGTATGTAGATATACAATTTAGTCCTCGACTTTGTTCTTGCCTCGGTTTCGATCCTGGCTTCGTTTTTCTTGATCTATAATCATAAATAGATCATTTAATAATCACACTGACTAAATTGACCCTTAACACATACTTTGGAAAAATTATTATTTTGCCCCTAAACTTTCTCATATTTACACTTTTGCCCCAAAGGCTCGTAAAATAATTTTCATTAAACTTCCTTAAACTTCATGCTTAGCTGATTCATTTTCTCTACTATAACAATCATTAATATTTCTAGTATGTATGACCAATTTTCATAACTATTACAAATTAGTCCATACTATCATTTTTCATGAAATTCACTTAGAAAAAAAATGTTTATCTAACATCAGACTCTCATAAACTTCCATAAAACATCATTTAACATGCATGTCATTCATGGGTAAATTTTTGAACATGCATCCTAGCTCATTTTATAGCAAAAAAATAGCTAATTCATAATACGAGAACTTCAAAAATACGAAAAATATTAAAAACGGGGCTAAAATGAACTTACTAGCAAGCTTGAAAAAAATGAAGAACCCTAGCTATGGAGTCTTCAAATTTTCGGCAATGTGAGGAAGAAGATGAATAGATTTTTATCATCTTTTTCCCATTTTAATCATTTAAATTGATTAAATGACCAAAATGCATTTCTCTTTAAAAATTTCTATTTTACTAACTCATGTCCAATTTTGTCCAAAATTTATAATTTAGGCAAACTGCTACTTAAGGACTTCTAATTGATATTCTAAAGCTATCTCATACAAAAAGCTTCTAGAAACTCATATTTTGCAACTTTTGCAATTTAGTCCTTTTTGGACCATTAAATCTCAATTTAACAAAATTGCTTCATGAAACTTTCACACTAGCATGCAAACATGACATAAACCTTAAAAACTCATAAATTCACCTTGGATCCGTGGCCTCGCACCACTATTCTGACTAGGCCCTAAATCGGGCTTTACACTCCTCTATCGATACGTCTCTGCCTCATTATCTACCAATACCGCTATCAATGATCGATAGAGTATTGTTTGTCTTATCGGGGACAATGTGGATAAACAACTCGGGTTGAGCATCAAGTTTGCTCTTGTCCATCAAACCCTCGAATCTAATCTTGTCTAATGCCTAAAACCACAATTTTTAATAATTAAATTAAATGATACTAGCTTTAAATTTATCATAAAACCTAAAATTAAAACCCACTTCTATGCTAATGATTTGCGTGTTTAATCAAACTTCAAAACCATGGATTCAAAGACTACCATTTGCATTTCAATCTTAAACTTTCATACTATAAATTCCTAAAATTATAATAAACAAATCAAATGACGTAATGACAACTTTTATTAACAAATGTAATTTTCAATTGAAATAAACAACCAACAGTATCGCCTATAAATTAAAAACAAAGAGAAAATAAAACCCAAATTTTGTTTCCATACAAAAAGCAAACAAAACCAACAAGCATTAAAGCAAAAAGATTAGATCCAATTAACCATACCTTAAAATTATAATAAAGTAATTAAAAAAACTTCTCCATATTGACGACCAAAAAAAAAGTTAAAACAGAGAAGAGCAGGACTTACATAAGAAGCATTGCTGATGAGCTCAAGAAGAAAGATCTCCTTGTTGCTGTAGAAAGTGTTAATAATTTAACTAAGAAGCTTTTAATCTCAGCTTGAAAAGCAAACGTCTCTGTACTAAAGTAATTAAACTAAGTTGCTGAAAACATATATAAAAGCAAATAATAAATCAAAAGTCAACTAAAGGAAGGTAATCAATGTCCTCACGACATATAGCCTAAATAAATCACCATGTGAATCATGGACGCCATGGGGCATATGCACATTTAAAGTTTAACAGAAGCTAGATTAATCATCTCAGTGCTCAAAAATGTTGCAAAACTAGCAAGTGAAATGTAGAATCCTAAGTTAACATACGCACTTTGGACTGTCTATTTGTTATCCTTAACTAGAAATACAAATTATAACTCATGTTTTATATCACTCTCAAATAACTATATCCTAAAAACTTCCCACTACCGTTTGTAATTTCTTGTTGGACTATAAATAATGATCCAAATGCTTCATTCGGGGATCTTGAGTAAACTCTCAAAATCCTCAGTCTTCCTCTCTGCCCTCTCTCATAACATATTAAAAAAATTTACAAACTAAATGTCCAAGACATACTGTTATGTTGAGCAGACAAAAACAAAAAGCGGATATCTCAAACTAAAATTTAAAGTAAAAGTTCTGTTTGTGGAACAATGATGCAAAAATAAAGACAATAAGAAGAATTGATGCAAAAATAAAGACAATAAGAAGAATTGGCGAAGTTGATTGATACAGTACAAAAGAACAAACTGAAGTAGTAAGGATAATCCAATGTCAAAAGTCACACAAACCTCAATAGCATAAATCAATTCCCCTAACCCCTTTAACACCATAGCGTCGCCGCCATCGCCGCTCAACTAGCCGTCGCTTCTACACCCTCGCACCATCGCACTGAGTCGACACCAAAGAACACTTCACGAGAAACGTCACTCGTATCTTTCCTCTTTCTTCACCGTCAAACTTGGACCTCAGAGCATCACCACGATCTTGCCGTGTCTCTCATCGCCGACAGACTCCCTTTCTTCTTCTTCCCATACACGTTCGTTTCCACCGTTAGCATCATTGCCATTAAAGTCTAAACTGCATAGTGACTTACGAGGAAAACTGGATTGAAATGAAAGGCAAAAATTGGTGCTAACATATGGACGAAGATCGGTGGGGGAAACCGATTTGAGGGATTTTGGTTTGGGGATTTTAGAAATTGATATAGGGAAATTTTGGGGACTTAAGAAATTTAGGGTTTGGGGAAATAAAACTCGGGGTTATAGATAGTGAACTTAATTTTTTAGCAGAGAAAAAAGAACACCTATTTGTGTATCAAATTTTGCTTTTTTAATAAAACGCCAAAGATAGCTATAGCTCTATTTTTTGTATGCTTTTGTAAAAATGCTACTATTACACATTTTAATTTTTTGTTTTATTTTAACCTATATATATATTTCTATATTTTTCTTTCAAAATTTTTGTCTGAGATTATCCTTTTTTGAATTTTATTTTTATTATATTTTGAGTATTGAACTTTTAACTAAAATATTAAATATTAAAATTTTAAGTTTTTAATTTTTAAATTTTTATTATTAAATTTTAAAATTTAATTACCATTATTAACTCTTTTAGGAATTTCTTTTTTTTTCTTTTTACATCAACATTATTCTTTTAAGTATGGTCTGCATTAGTTGTTTAGATTTTTATATGTATAGTTGAAACTTTAATTTTGATTTAATCATACACATTGTTTTAAAATATAAATACATCAATATATTTTTATATTGAATAAATATAAATTTTATGTATGCAATATGTAAATAAAAATGATGTTAATTATATCAATAATTGTGTTAATATTTTACAAGATCCTGGATCAAATTAAAGTTCATGTATACAATTGCGCACTAAACCATTGTTCATGTATGCTTTGGGATTTAACCCATTTTGATATATATATTTTTAAAATAATAATTTATATTTATCTTATTTTGATTTATATTCTAAAAATCCAAGATTAATCCCTAAATCATAAATCCTAGACCCTAAATATTATACTCTAGACCACAAACACCAAACCCTAAATTCCAAACTCAAAACCCCAAACCATATACCATAAACCATAAAACCCGGATCTTAAACTCTAAACTGCAAACCTTAAACCATAATCCAAGACCAAATTTTTGGGAATTCATGTGGCCAATGTTAGTGTAGTACAAAACATATATTTTATATTCTTTTATTAAATAATATGGTGTAGTACAAAATGGCATGAACCTCAGTAGAATTCAAAATGTTTTTCAATTTTCAAACAAGATTCTTAAACCTTAAACCCCAAACTATAAAACCATAAACCCTAAACCCTAAAATATAAAACATAAACCCTTAACCCAAAATAATAAACATTATATCATAAACCCTAAAACTCTAAACCAAAAACATTAAACCTTAAATTCCAAACCCTAAACCCTAAAATGAAATATATTTTTTTGCTCAAAAAATAAATGACGTTGTTTTGCTCAAAATTTTGTGGCGTTTTTATAAAAACGCTGCTAATGCTCAGATCAATAGCGGCGTTTTTAAGGAAGCGCCGCTAATGCTCAGATCTATAGTGGCGTTTGGGCAAAAAACGTCGCTATTGCTCCTTTTTAGCTGCGTTTGACGCCGCTAGTGTATAATATTTGCGGCGTTTTTTATTAAAATGTCACTAAAAACGCCGCTAAAAGTCTGTTTTGGTGTAGTGATGTGAACATTTCCGAACATTTATTCCGGGCCTTTGACCTCTTCAAAGAATTCCAACTCTTTTTAGGTTTTTTTTATTGTACATGATGTAATGTAATGCGAATGCATGAATGCAAAAGGCGTCGATTCTGATTCAATTTCCTTTAGAAAACTTCACTAGAGGACAAAATTCTTTACATGAAACGGATTACAAATATATGGACAGCCGTATTTTCTTCCATTTTATCAAGAAATTCGTTCTCAAGCTCTTTAATTTAATAATCGAACGTGAATCGACACTTTTTCAAATATGAAATGACATGTAATACAGTCATAGCAAAACAAAATAAAACACATTAGTACAAAGCAAGCAAATAGAGCACTTATTCCGTGACCACTATGGTTTATCGCGGTACTATTTAGGGTGAGCTCATAGGGTCTTTACATGCGGTTTGGTTCTAAAGTCGAGGTACCTAAACTAGCAGATTCCTCAATCCTCACCCATTATAGGCTCATACGGATCGAGTTCAGTTCAGGGGAATACATTTCCCTATGGCTGCACGGAGATGAAAATCTCACAAAGACATAGGTACAGATGTATCCCGAAAGCGGTCCACTATCCTGCACTGAGGTGAAAACCACACGAAGGAGTAGCTTCTCACTCCCACTTAAAAGGTAAGACCAAAACGGTCCTTATGCAATATGATGCGAGACTCAAACCACAATAATCATATGAAATAGCAATACGAACAAAAGCAATAACAGGATGTGATTTTTCAAATCGGATTTTCAACTTTCGACAACAAGACAGAAAATAATCAATTTTACGGCTTGACTCTCTTGTTGGTCCCCAACAGAGTCGCCATGCTGTCGAAATCATTTTTTTTATTTGGAAAACGGGGTCGACTTTAAAAACGAAAATGGAGTTACCACCAATCTTTTTTTGAGGTGTGATCGGGTCACCTTAAGATTGATCGTTAAAACACTTTGATTTATTAAAACGATAATTTTGGCCTACAAAATTCAAGAAAATGGGTTCGGGAGTCGATTACGTACGAGGAAGGATTAGCACCCTTGTAACGCCCAAAATTGGTACCGAATTGATTAATTAACGTCTTAATGTCGAAAATTTGAAAAGATTTTGAAATACGATCCTCTTTGTTTAAAAAAACTTGAATAAATTGAACTGGATGTCGAGATCCACTTATTTCAAAGGAATAAAATATTATATCCAGTAAGTTAGGATACAACACCTCGAATCCTCAAAACTAAGCTTGTCTTTTGACATTTAAAACTCGTACATTTAAATTCAAGAAGAATATTCGATCATGAGAAATCGAAACCCAGTAAGTTAGGGCACTATTTCTCAAAATTCCAAATACGAAATATTGCCTTTGATTTTGGAAATCCTTATCTCGAGATAATAGAATGTCATATACAGTGAGTTAGGACACAAAATTTTGAATTCCCAAGAATAAATTTTTATTTAGCTTATGCTTTAATTAAAAATTATTTGTAACACCCTGAATTAGGGGGGTTATTTGTAATTAATTTCCCATGTGTACTTGAAGAAATTAATAATATGATTTTATTTGGCATGTTTGAGAGTCCAAAAATAAACCCGAGCTAGGCCTGTCTTAGGGCTAAAAATTTATTTTTAAGTGTTTAAAGGAGGGAAGCTAGGTGAGTTAGGGATTAAGTAAAAATTCGGTAGAAGCATGACAAAAAGAAATAGGTGGCAGAGTGGCTAGCATGCGCCACTTAAAGGGCTTAGGGGGACGAATGGGAGGTCATGGGTTCGATTCTGGAAGAAGGGGGAAATGCGTTTTGTTTTAGGCTTTTTGGGGCGTTAAAGGGAGAGGCCAAGTAAGAGGGCTTTAAAGAATTTTTGGGCAAGGAAAAAGCATGAATGGCAGGTTGGTGGAGTGGCTTGGGGCGCCACTTAAGGTCCCTAGTGCAAGGACTCGAGTTCGAGTCGTAACAAACGCAAAAAGGAATTTTAATTTTAGGATAAAAGGAGAAAGGCCGAGGTATTAAGGTGTTAAAAATAAGTGGTACGGACATTTGACATGAAAGTCAGATTGGGAGAAGTGGCAAGGGCGTTGGAAGAGGGAGGCTGCTTGGGGTTGCTGGTTCGAGTCCAAACAGCAGCATTTGGATTTTATTTTTTTTCTCCTTGCTGCTGGCGTGATGAAGAGGAAGAATTGGCATAAGTGTGGGCTCTTTAAATTGATAAAGATAAGGTTTTATTTTTGCAAAAATTCGGCTGGAAGGGAGCAGTTTTGCAATTTTATTTTCACTCAAATTGTTGAGTGTAGCTAGGAGATAAGAAGTAGATAAATTTTGATTAAATCCTTGATAATTGAGAGCTGAAATTATCAGCATAGAGGGGGAGGAATTGGCCAGCATTGGGACTCTTGGGGGGCTGTTCAAAATTAATTTTTGTACAACAAGTAGTGCAAAAAAATTCCAGCAACTATTTCCTCTTCTTTTTCCTCTGCTGCTGCCGAATTTCCCCTAGGAAATCCTTCAAAATTTTCCACCTTTCTCTTCTTTTATTTAGCCAAAAACCACCATTGATTTCTCCTACTTATTTTTTTTTCTTTTCTTCCTCCATTGGCCGAATATCCACCACCCTTGCTGCCAAAATTCCTATCTTCTTTTCATTTATTTTCTTTCCCTCTAGTCGAACCTACTCCCTATCTTGGTGACCGAAATTTCTTTTCTTCTTATTAAACACACCTTGGCCGAATATTAAGAGGGATAGATCTCTTCGAATCTTCCTTGGCAAACGATTGGAGAAGGTAAGTGTTTTGGCCGAATGCCTATTGTTCTTCTCTCTTGTGTTCTGTCGATTTGGGATGAACAAAAAGAGCCGAATTATATTGATGATTAATCAGTGTTGAAACTAATTTTTATCTAGGTACTTCGGGGTCGGAAGTATTCAGTCAAGCCTCCAGTCATTAGCAATCAATCTTGGTAAGTGGGGGTAAGGATCTATTTTAATAGACTATATTTAGTGATGTAAAAGCCGAACGCTATTAACATGTGATTGCCGATTTAGGGAAACAGAAGCGCTTGGAGTGTGGTGGCTTGTACTCAAAGGCATTTGGGTAAGGTTTCGGGTTCACAAGGAACCCCTTTTGCAATTAATTTGGTTTGGCCGAATAGGCTATGGCACTAACGTTTTGGTTGGCCGAATATAGGGCAAGGATATTGTGGGTGACCGATTGGTTATTCCGGGGTTTAAGGCTTTCGTTAATTCCAGGTGTGTACATACACACCTTATAACTTTTTAATATGCTAAGTGTTATATGTATGCTTAATCGGTTTGTGTAGATTCGGATGTAATACCATCATGGTATAAACAAGGATTCGGGTAAGTCTTTGTTGCTATGAGCTTTCTTTTGATGCTTTTGGGAAGCATGGCATATTTGGTATATGTGGCTTATAATATATGGCTCATGATAGATCTGTTGGATGTTGTTAAATAAATCTATTAGCATGATAAATGTTAATTATATATTATTGATTGATGTGGGATTAAATGAGTGGAGGGGGAAGTGATATTCGTGTCGACGGACACCAGTGGTTTGGTACCACATTGTGACTACGGTCACCAGAGGTTTGGCACCTCCAGAGGTTTGGCACCTCATAGCGTCTCGTCCCTGTGGCTTAACACCACCGTGGGTTGGCCCCACTTTGAGATATGGGATTGATGCCAGTGATTTGGTATCACAAGATGGGTTGGCGCCATCACTTGATTTGTAACTATACGTCACCAGTGGTTTGGCACCACAATGTTGATGAATATCGTGACTATACGTCACCAGTGGTTTGGCACCACCAGTGGTTTGGTACCACACGGGGTAGAGAAAGGCGTTTGGATGGCTAGGTTGGGTGCATGATTTAGTGCATGTTAAATTGTTATAAATTGTGTATGTTGTTGCATTAAACCGGAAGAAGGGTACACATTGGGTCTTGATGACTCACCTTTTTCCTTTAACATTTTCAGGTGACTCGTAGCTGCGGATAAGGAGCCGGATGAACTCGAGGTGGCCATGCAATGGAAATGTGGACTAGGTGGATTTTGAACTATTTTATTTTATTATGGGTTTATTTTTGTCTAAGATGTAATAAGGCCTCCTAATATTGCACTTGGATTATTTTACATGTTTTGATAATTTGCTTGAACTACTTTATGATATTAAAATGGTACACATGTTTTCTCAAATTAATACGCAAAATGTTTTATTGTGCCATCGGTACACTTGAATCAGAATAACCCGACCTAATATATTATTAAACAACACTAAGTAATGTTTTCTTCATAACACCTCAACTGCTTTTAAACCAAAACAATATCTTTTGTCAAAATTTAAATCGGCTTAAAGGGATTTTTCAAAATGTTTTCTCTGTAGCATACCAAATTCGGTCATAACGTTTGGGCCGGGTTTGGGGTGTTACAAAATTGGTATCAGAGCCCGGTTTAAAACTCAGCTGTGAGGGGCCCAAGGCCCAAAATGTTTTGTTTTGTTAGTAGGCCTTATTATGATGTTTTGAGAAACTGTTTTGGCTTGAACAGTATGGCACCGAGTCTCCGGCACCTATCCGCCCAGGTAAGTACTTCTATCAATTTTTGTGAATTCTTTTGATGTGGGGTAGAAGGGTAAAATGGGAACGTAGACTATTAGAATAGAAATTATTGAACCCTAGGGTTAGCTTACCCCAACAAACAATGCATAAGACTTAAATAATTCTCTAAACAAAACCTGTGAGTTGTCACTGAGCAAAAGATGTGGCAATCGTTATACGCATGTCTAGGATTGGATTCGGTGGGGGCCTGGTATTTAAGCAGTCCTCATGACTCACCTCCTACTCACTTGAATCCTACCTGGTGCATAGTAACGGTTCATCCTAGCTGAGACGACACACTCACAGGCTAAACTCGATAACTAAAACTCGAAAGAGATTAGCCGTTTTGCTTTTGGAAATAATCAAAACTTTAGTTAAAAAAAATGAAAATGACCAAAATACCCTCCGTAAGAAAAGTTTTTCAAACAGAAATTTTCAAAATATCCTTCTTTTATGAAAATACTTGGAACCCCATTTTCTGGAAATTGTTTTGAGAAAATGCCCTGAATGTGGAAAAAAAATTACTAAAATACCCTTAGGGGTAAAATTTCGAAAACGCCCTTGAATCATGAATTTCCAAAATACCCACAGTTTAATCAAAAAAAAAATTCATCACATGAAAAGTGCCCAAAAATCTTAAAATTAGAGAACGTCATGATTTTGTAAAATTACAAAATTGCCCCTAACCTACAAAGTTACTAGAATACCCCTGACTTTCAAAATTTCGCAACATCACTATTTTAAAAAGTGCAATTATCAAAAAGAGCCCTCAAAGATTTTATAACCTTTGAAACATCCTCGATTTATCAAATTTTACAAATTTGCCTTGATTGTGAAAAATTACCAAAATGTCCCTGAGTCTCAAAATCACCAAAAGACCCCCGAATTTTAAAATTTTTCAAGATACCCCGGGAATTTAAGAGTTTTGAAATATTTTCGACAAAATCATTCGAAAATTTTTATTTATGGAAAATTACGAAAATACCACTGTAGGGCAAATTACGAAAATACCCCTGGGTAGTGGAAAAATAATCACCATGAAATCAACAATGTCTTTTTGAAATAAATGAATGAAAGACTGTGTGCTTGTTTGATTACGAAAGAACCACTCCTAAACTCCTATCATAAAATTTCTTCGCGGGTAACCAAGTGAAATACTAATCCATAAAAATTTCTTAATCAGATTAAAGCGCAATAGTTAGAATGAGCTCTAGAGGATGAGGCCATCGTGGATGCGGTAGGGGCAGGATAACCGTGTCAGAACCCGTGAGGTCGGGTCAGGAATCAGAGAATGGGGTACCACCGCCACCACCACCCCCAATTTTTAGAGCTGAGGAGCAGGATCAGACGGGAGGTGAGGCAGTAACGCAAGCTGTGTTACGAGTCCTTGAGATGGTGGTTGGGGCGAGTGGAGGTATGGGAGCTTGGAAGTCTATACCCGAGCGACTTCGATCCAACGGGGCAGAGGTATTTCGGGGTGTATCGGGAGTGGCACCCAGTACGGCGGAATACTGGTTAGAATCGACTGAAAGGATCATGGATGATCTTGATCTGACGGATGAGGAGAAGCTGAAAGGAGCGGTGTCGCTTCTAAAGGATGAGTCATATCATTAGTGGCTCACGGTACGAGATGGGACTACGGCAGATGACCTTACTTGGGAGTATTTCAAAGCTGCTTATCAAAAGAAGTATGTGGGCACCAGCTACATTGATGCTCAGAGGAAAGCCTTTCTGCGGTTGGTACAAGGAAATAAGACTGTATCAGAATATGAAGTGGAATTCTTGAGGCTGAGCCGCTATGCTCGGGGAATTGTGTCGACAGAGCATGAACGCTGTGTCCGCTTTGAAGACGGACTGAGGGATGACTTGAGGCTGCTGATTGCTCCACAGCAGGAGCGTGAGTTTGCTGTTTTGGTAGAAAAGGCTAAAGTAGCCGAAGGGGTCAAGGCGTCCGTGAGACAGAATTATGATAGAAGCAAGCAGAAAAGAGGCTTTGGATCGTCTGGATCGGGTAGTAACGCTCAGAAGAGGGCTAGGCAAAATGGGTCGAATCACGCAGGAAGGCCCATGGCAACTAATCAGAGACCGGCTCAGTGCAATCGCTGTGGGAAATCACATTGGGGAGGATGTTGGACCGGTGAGAGGGGATGCTTTAAATGTGGATCCTTGGATCACCGTGTAAGAGATTGTCCTCGAAAGTTGGCTAAGAATGAGTCAGAGGGTCAGAACCGTGCTCAGGCTAGAAATGTAGGACCACCACAGAGGGGTCGTGGTAATGGTAGAGGAGGCAATGGTTCTAATCGAGGTCGCGAGAATCCGAGAAGAGGGGCAGGCAACACAGAAGCAAGGCAACCTGGTTTAGTCTACGCAGTGAGGCGTCGAGAGGAGGGTGACACACCGGACGTCATAGCCGGTACATTCCTAATTTTTAGACTTCCATATGTTGCATTAATTGATGTGGGTTCAACGCATTCATATGTTGCTAGTAGTGTGGTAGAGACTATGAACATAGACTTTGAGACTACCGCTAGGGAGATGACAGTAATTAGCCCTCTAGGTAACTCTGTAGTTGTAAACAAGCTATATAGAGATGTACCCCTAGAACTCCAAGGGGTAGTGTTTGTGGCTAACCTAATGGAACTGCCATTTGGGGAGTTCGACCTAATTCTTGGCATGGACTGGTTGGTTAAGCATCAGGTGAAGTTGGATTGCGCTGCTAAGCGCATGGTTCTAAAGGTGGCTGAGGGAGATGAGGTAGTCATGATAGGTAATAGAAGCAATTACCTATCCAACGTGGTGTCGGCATTGAAGGCAGAGAAAATGGTCAGAAAAGGGTGTGAGGCATTTTTGGTTCGAATATGTGCTTTAGAGGCTAAGGAGTCAGTAGTTGAGAAGGTCCGAATGGTAGGGGAATTCGCTGATGTGTTCCCAGAAGAACTTCCAGGTCTACCTCCAGATCGAGAAGTTGAGTTTGGCATAGACTTATTGCCCGGAATGGCACCTGTGTCTATAGCACCCTACCGAATGGCACCAAAGGAATTGGTGGAACTGAAGGCTCAAATTCAGGAGCTCTTGGATCGAGGGTTTATCCGACCAAGTATATCTCTGTGGGGAGCACCTATGCTATTTGTCAAGAAGAAAGACGGGTCAATGCGAATGTGTATCGACTCATCGCCGCTTAAACAAGTTAACGATCAAAACAAGTATCCGTTGCCCGGATCGATGACTTGTTTGACCAACTGAAGGGTGCATCGATTTTCTCAAAGATAGACCTTAGGTCGGGTTATCATTAACTTAAGGTGAAGGAGGTTGATATTCACAAGACGGCATTCTGAACTCGATATGGGCATTACGAGTTCCTAGTGATGCCATTTGGGTTGACCAACGACCGGCAAAGATTCATGGACTTAATGAATAGGGTGTTCCAAAGAAGATTGGATCAATTTGTCGTGGTGTTTATAGGCGACATATTGGTTTATTCAAAGACGGAGGAGGAGCATGACATGCATTTGCGATAGTTCTACAAGCACTTGAGGAGAAGAAGTTATATGCCAAATTCAAGAAGTGCAATTTTGGCTTAGGGAGGTGGCTTTCTTAGGTCACGTGGTGTCAGTGGAAGGGATTAGAGTGGACCCTCGCAAGGTTAAAGCGGTGTTGGAGCGAAAACCGCCTAAGTCAGTGGCAAAAATTTGAAGTTTTCTGGGTCTGGCAGGGTACTATCGAAGGTTTGTGGAAGGGTTCTCTTTAATCGCAGCCCCACTAACTAAGTTATTAAGAAAGGGAGTTCCGTTTGTATGGTCAGAGAAACAGCAGGAAAGTTTTGATAAGCTAAGGAAGATTCGACGAAGCTTTGCCTGCATGTACTGACTGAGGCGGGGAAGTTATTTACTGCCATCTTGTGATGCGTCCCATATGGGGTTGGGATGTGTGTTGATACAGGAAGGAAAGGTAGTGGCCTATGCGTCCCGTCAGCTAAAACCGCATGAGGTTAACTATCCAACTCACGATTTGGAGTTAGCAGCAGTGGTCTTCGCTTTAAAGATATGGAGACATTACTTGTATGGGGAAAAGTCGATAGTCTACACGGATCACAAAAGTTTAAGGTATCTCTTGACTCAGAAGGACTTGAACTTGAGGCAGCGACGGTGGATTGAACTATTAAAGAACTACGACTGTTCTATTGAGTACCATCCGGGCAAAGCTAATGTGGTGGCTGACGCGTTGAGTCAGAAGGTTGTGGCGGACTTAAGGGCGATGTTTACTCATTTGAGTCTATACGACGATGGAAGTCTTTTAGCAGAGCTGCAAGTTAAGCCAACTTGGATCGAGGAAATTAAGGAAAAACAGTTAGTAGATGGAAGCTTGAATGCACGGAGATTGCAAGTTTAAAGTGGTGGCTTAGAAGGGTATAGCTTGTCCGATGATGGAGTATTATGCTTTCAAGGGCGAGCTTGTATGCCAAAAGATGAGGAATTGAGGCAGAGAATTCTTCTGGATGCACATAGCAGCCCATACGCTATGCATCCGGGAGGTAGCAAGATGTACAGGGATTTGTGGAGACAGTTTTAGTGGCTTGAGTTGAAGCGAGATGATGAATTTGTAGGGAAGTGTCCGACGTGTCGTGTGTTAAGGCTGAACATCGCTTGTCAGTCGGGTTTACTTCAACCAATTAAGATCCTCGTGGAAATGGGAGAGGATCACGATGGATTTTGTCAAGAGGCTACCCTTACGCCCAAAGAAGAAGGATGCGATTTGGGTGGTTGTGGACTGTCGACTAAATCATTTCACTTCATACCCGGTGAGGTGGATTACTCACTTGAAGCTAGCTGTCAGTATGTGTCGAAATAGTGAGGTTGCATGGTGTGCCAAGATCGATCATCTCGATAGGGATCCCAAATTTACGTCAAGGTTCGGAAAGCGTTGCATCAAGCTTTGGGCACACGATTAGATTTCAAAGATGCCTTTTCATCCACAATCGACGGGTAGCCTGGAAAGGGTCATCTGATTTTAGAAGATATGCTAAGAGGGTGTGTTCTGGATTTCAGTGGTAGTTGGGAAGAGTACCTACCATTAGCAGAATTCGCTTATAACAATAGTTATTAAGCGAGTATTCAGATGGCTCCATATGAAGCACTGTATGGACGGAAATGTCGTACTCCTACGTGTTGGACGGAGTTGGGTGAACGGCAAGTTTTGGGTCCAGAATTGGTGACAAAAACAAAAGATAAAGTTAAGGTGATTCGGGCTCGTCTTAAGGAAGCGTCAGATAGGAAGAAATCTTATGCTGACCTTAAGCGTAAGGAGATAGAATATGCAGTAGGAGATAAAGTTTTTCTGAAGGTGTCGCCTTGGAAAAAGGTATTGAGATTTGGGCGAAAACAGAAGCTAAGCCCAAGGTTTATCGGGCCATATACAGTGTTGAAGCGAGTGGGACCGGTAGCTTATCAGCTCGAGTTGCCGGCAGAGTTAACGCAAATTCATGATGTCTTCCATGTGTCGATGCTTAGACGATATCGGTCGGATCCATCACACGTTGTGCCAGTTGAGGAAATTGTGGTAAATTCGGACATGTCCTTCAAGGAGGAGCCGGTACAAATATTGGATCGTGATGTCAAAGTTCTACGTAGGAAGTCAGTGCCTTTGGTAAAGCTGTTATAGCGGAATCATGGCACGGAGGAGGCCACATGGGAACCCGAGGATGTGATGCGGCAGCAATACCCCCAGCTCTTCTGATCCAGGCAATTTCGGGGCTGAAATTTTTTTTAGGGGGTAGAACTGTAACACCCTGAATTAGGGGGGTTATTTGTAATTAATTTCCCATGTGTACTTGAAGAAATTAATAATATGATTTTATTTGGCATGTTTGAGAGTCCAAAAATAAACCCGAGCTAGGCCTGTCTTAGGGCTAAAAATTTATTTTTAAGTGTTTAAAGGAGGGAAGCTAGATGAGTTAGGGATTAAGTAAAAATTCGGTAGAAGCATGACAAAAAGAAATAGGTGGCAGAGTGGCTAGCATGCGCCACTTAAAGGGCTTAGGGGGACTGATGGGAGGTCATGGGTTCGATTCTGAAAGAAGGGGAAATGCGTTTTGTTTTAGGCTTTTTGGGGCGTTAAAGGGAGAGGCCAAGTAAGAGGGCTTTAAAGAATTTTTGGGCAAGGAAAAAGCATGAATGGCAGGTTGGTGGAGTGGCTTGGGGCGCCACTTAAGGTCCCTAGTGCAAGGACTCGAGTTCGAGTCGTAACAAACGCAAAAAGGAATTTTAATTTTAGGATAAAAGGAGAAGGGCCGAGGTATTAAGGTGTTAAAATAAGGAAGTGCGGACATTTGACATGAAAGTCGATTGGGAGAAGTGGCAAGGGCGTTGGAAGAGAGGGGTGCTTGGGGTCATTGGTTCGAGTCCAAACAAAGAAAGATTGGATTTTATTTTTTTCTCCTTGTCACTTGGCGTGATGAAGAGGAAGAATTGGCATGAGTGTGGGCTCTTTAAATTGATAAAGATAAGGTTTTATTTTTGCAAAAATCATTTGGAAGGGAGCAGCTTTTGCAATTTTATTTTCACTCAAATTGTTGAGTGTAGCTAGAGATAAGAAGTAGATAAATTTTGATTAAATCCTTGATAATTGAGAGCTGAAATTATCAGCATAGAGGGGAGGAATTGGCCAAGATTAGGACTCTTGGGGCTGTTCAAAATTAATTTTGTACAACAAGTAGTGCAAAAAATTCCAGCAACTATTTCCTCTTCTTTTTCCTCTCTTCTTTAATTTCCCTAGAAATCCTTTAAAATTTTCCACTTTCTCTTCTTTTATTTAGCCAAAACCACCATTGATTTCTCCTACTTATTTTTTTTTCTTTTCTTCCTCCATTGGCCGAATATCCACCACCCTTGCTGCCAAAATTCCTATCTTCTTTTCATTTATTTTCTTTCCCTCTAGCCGAACCTACTCCCTATCTTGGTGACCGAAATTTCTTTTCTTCTTATTAAACACACCTTGGCCGAATATTAAGAGGGATAGATCTCTTCAAATCTTCCTTGGCAAACGATTGGAGAAGGTAAGTGTTTTGGCCGAATGCCTATTGTTCTTCTCTCTTGTGTTCTGTCGATTTGGGATGAACAAAAAGAGCCGAATTATATTGATGATTAATCAGTGTTGAAACTAATTTTTATCTAGGTACTTCGTGGTCGGAAGTATTCATCAAGCCTCCAGGTCATTAGCAATCAATCTTGGTAAGTGGGGTAAGGATCTATTTTAATAGACTATATTTAGTGATGTAAAAGCCTAACGCTATTAACATGTGATTGCCGATTTAGGGAAATGTAAGCGCTTGGAGTGTGGTGGCTTGTACTCAAAGGCATTTGGTAAGGTTTCGGTTCACAAGGAACCCTTTTGCAATTAATTTGGTTTGGCGAATAGGCCATGGCACTAACGTTGTGGTTGGCGAATATAAGGCAAGGATATTGTGGGTGACCGATTGGTTATTCCGGTTTAAGGCTTTCGTTAATTCTAGGTGTGTACATACACACCTTATAACTTTTAATATACTAAGTGTTATATGTATGCTTAATCGGTTTGTGTAGATTCGGATGTAATACCATCATGGTATAAACAAGGATTCGGTAAGTCTTTGTTGCTATGAGCTTTCTTTTGATGCTTTTGGGAAGCATGGCATATTTGGTATATGTGGCTTATAATATATGGCTCATGATAGATCATTGGATGTTGTTAAATAAATCTATTGGCATGATAAATGTTAATTATATATTATTGATTGATGTGGGATTAAATGAGTGGAGGGGAAGTGATATTCGTCGACGGACACCGGTGGTTTGGTACCACATTGTGACTACTGGCCACCGGAGGTTTGGCACCTCCGAGGTTTGGCACCTCATAGCGCCTCGCCCCTCGTGGCTTAACACCACCATGGGTTGGCCCCACTTTGAGATATGGGATTGACGCCAGTGATTTGGTATCACAAGATGGGTTGGCCCCATCACTTTATTTGTGACTATACGTCACCAGTGGTTTGGCACCACAATGTTGATGAATATCGTGACTATACGTCACCAGTGGTTTGGCACCACCAGTGGTTTGGTACCACACGGGGTAGAGAAAGGCGTTTGGATGGCTAGGTTGGGTGCATGATTTAGTGCATGTTTAATTGTTATAAATTGTGTATGTTGTTGCATTAAACCGGGAAAAAAGGGTACACATTGGGTCTTGATGACTCACCTTTTTCCTTTAACATTTTTAGGTGACTCGTAGCTGCGGATAAGGAGCCGGATGAACTCGAGGTGGCCATGCAATGGAAATGTGGACTAGGTGGATTTTGAACTATTTTATTTTATTATGGGTTTATTTTTGTCTAAGATGTAATAAGGCCTCCTAATATTGCACTTGGATTATTTTACATGTTTTGATAATTTGCTTGAACTACTTTATGATATTAAAATGGTACACATGTTTTCTCAAATTAATATAAAATGTTTTATTGTGCCATCGGGTACACTTGAATCAGAGTAACCTGACCTAATATATTATTAAACAACACTAAGTAATGTTTTCTTCATAACACCTCAACTGCTTTTAAACCAAAACAATATCTTTTGTCAAAATTTAAATCGGCTTAAAGGGATTTTTTTCAAAAATGTTTTCTCTGTAGCATACCAAATTCGGTCATAATGTTTGGGCCGAGTTTGGGGTGTTACATTATTGGTTCTTTAGATTCGATGAGAAAAATTGAAACACAAGAAGTTAGTGTACGATTTCTTTCAAATCTTAGAACACGTAATAAAACAAAATTTTGATGCATCGAATAAAATGTGATATGATTTTATAATAAAATATAAAATGAATTACAATGCTAATTTGTATAACAACATAATGATGATGACGATAAAAATATAAATAACAATAACGAAGGTAAAAATAAAATGCAATAAAATAAAGGCTAAAGTAATCAATCCACATAAAATAATAGGTAAAAAAAACAAATAAAATCAAATAAAATAATAACAAAAATAAAAGCTAATAGTGAATTAATAAATAAATAAATACTATATACAATAGTTTAAAGATAATAACATAAAGATAATAGTAACAAAAAATATAATAATAATAATAATGAAATAATGAAAATAGGTTAATAATCAAATAATAATAGTAAAAGCGAATAAATAAGAGTAATAATAATAATCATAATGAAAATAATAATAGAAGTGAAAATAATAAGATAACTATTCTAATATTTGAAAGCATATAAATGTATACAAAATAATAATTAATAAGTAGAGTCTATTTAAAATAAAATAAAATAAAATAAATATTAAATATATTAATTTAATAATAATATAATAATAGTAATAGTACTAGTAATAAAATAACAATATTAATAATAAATAATAATGACAATAATAATATCAATAATAATAATAATAAATAATACTAGTAATAATAGTAACAGAATTTCAAATTAATAGATTTTAATAAATAAATACCAACAATGACTGCAAGGATTAAATCCAAAACACAAATAAAGTTTTAGGGCAAAAACAAAAATAAAATAAGGCAAAAGGATCGAATTGTAACGCGCTCCAAAGAGATAGGGACTAATTAGGAAATTATTCCCTGTCCAAAACGCGCCACATCAATGAGGACTAAAATGAATCAGCAAGAAAATTACTAGGGCGAAAAAATAAAAAAGAATTA